>OV788325.1:20736353-21043200 GCA_928718305.1 Tetramorium bicarinatum
ATACACATATTATTTTGTATAATCCATTTCTTCATGTTATATACACTAAGCAACAAAATTAGCGCAACAAAAATTTATACCAAAATTTCACTCAACTTCTAATAATCGTAACTTTGCGAAAACTTATCGTATCTAAACAATTTTTTTTTCATTTTGAAGCTTGAAGTCTCTTTTTTAAAGGGAAATTATCAGATTTTGAGCTTCTCCTGTTCCCTTTTCGTCATCACTTCAAAAGTAAGGGCATGTTTTGTCTGCAAAAATTTTCATAGTTTGACGCCCTCCATGGGGTCCAATGAATTTTTTTCGGAAATTTTATAAAAATTATTGTAAAATTTGAACTTTTCTTTACAAATTAAAAAAAAATTGAGGTCTGTACGATTTTTTTTGGCGAAGTTATGACGTATCAAAATTACCTATGCATTTTAGTCTGTTTATGCTTGTTTACGCCAGCATTAGCATTACCCAATGCGCACCACGAGGAGGTTGCTGGATTTGCGCATCGCGCGCGCGCGCGCGTGCGTGTGTGTGTGTGTGTGTGTGTGTGTGTGTGTGTGTGTGTGTGTGTGTGTGTGTGTGTGCGTGCGTGCGTGTGCGTGTTTGTGCGTGTGTGTGTTTGCGTGTGTCCTGTTGGACGGATGATATAAAAAAGTCAAAGAAACGTTGTAGAATGCGGTTTTGCACTACTATCATCTACAATAATAAAAGCACTTTGAGTTAACAGTGTTTACATTTTTTTACAAGGTCAAGGTTAAAAAGCACTACAACTCTGTGTAAACTTATTCATTCAGTTTCATTCAGAAAGCACTATGATAAAGTCGCAACAATGCCTTTCTTGAATGAACTTCAAGCTGCGCAAGTTATTGCTCTTTTGGAAGAAGGATTGAGCCAAAGTCATATCGCAAGAAGAATGGGTGTTCGATCCTCTATTTCTCGAGTTTGGTCTCGTTATCAAGAGACCGGCATTTTCCGTCGAAGAAGAGGACAAGGTCGAAGACGAGTAACATCAGCTAGAGAAGATCGCCTCCTTGTCAATGAAGTAACGCGAAATCCGTCAAGATCTGCGCGATAAATTGTAACCGAAGTTCTCCCGCATAGAAGGATTAGCACGCAAACAGTCAGGAGACGTTTGCACGAAGTAAACCTGAGATCACGGGCTCGTGCTCAAGTGCCAATGTTATCTATGGTTCATAGACGTGCTCGTTTACAATATGCACGCATTCATTTGAATTGGACTGCGAGACAGTGGAATAACGTGTTATTCACCGATGAATCACGGTTTTGTCTGTTCAATTCCGATAGAAGAATTCGTGTTTGGCGTCGTAATGGACATCGTTTTGAACAGAATTGCATTGAGCGTTTGGTGGTGGTTCCATCATGGTATGGGGTGGAATATGGACGTATGGACGCACGAATCTTGTCACCTTACCACCTCCTGGGTTGACATCGAACCGCTATGTGGAGGAAATTTTGCGTCTTCACGTCATTCCGATGTGTTGTGAAATGGGACGCAATTTCATCTTGATGCATGACAATGCTCGCCCACATACTGCCAGAATTGTCCACGACTTTATTGAGGAAAACAACATTGAGGTGCTATCACATCCAGCAGTAAGCCCGGATTTAAATCCCATCGAACATGTGTGGGATATGATGGGAAGAAGGCTGCAAAATTTGGAGAGACCGCCAATTAATCTTCAACAGCTCGAGATAGTATTACAGCACATATGGCACGAAATTCCTCAGGATGCAATAAGATCCTGCATCAATATGCACGAACGTCTTCAAGAAGTGATTCAAAGACGAGGAGGTAATACACATTATTAAATGGAAATAGGCATTTCTTCCATGCAATATTTTTTTTATATCATCCGTCCAACAGGACACACGCAAACACACACACACACGCACGCACGCACGCACGCACGCACACACACACACACACACGCACGCACGCACGCACGCGCACGCACGCACGCACGCGCGCACGCACGCACGCACGCACGCACGCACGCACGCACGCACGCACGCACGCACGCACGCACGCACGCACGCACGCACGCGCGCACACACGCGCGCGCGCGCGATGCGCAAATCCAGCAACCTCCTCATGGTGCGCATTGGGTAATGCTAATGCTGGCGCAAACAGGCATAAACAGACTAAAATGCATAGGTAATTTTGATACGTCATAACTTCGCCAAAAAAAATCGTACAGACCTCAATTTTTTTTTAATTTGTAAAGAAAAGTTCAAATTTTACGATAATTTTTATAAAATTTCCGAAAAAAATTCATTGGACCTCATGGAGGGCGTCAAACTATGAAAATTTTTGCAGACAAAACATGCCCTTACTTTTGAAGTGATGACGAAAAGGGAACAGGAAAAGCTCAAAATCTGATAATTTCCCTTTAAAAAAGAGACTTCAAGCTTCAAGATGAAAAAAAAATTGTTCAGATACGATAAGTTTTCGCGAAGTTACGGTTATTAGAAGTTGAGTGAAGTTTTGGTATAAATTTTTGTTGCGCTAATTTTGTTGCTTAGTATATATGAATAAATATTGTTATTTTATTTTCTAAAACCAGAGCAGTGTCTTCTCCTTTTTCCCACCCTCGACCCCGGCGAGCTATTATAAATACCCGCGTGAAAAAGGCGTACCGTTACATGTTTTTATAATATTGTAAACGCAATATTTCTGAAATCTTTTAGAAAGATAAAAAGTTTGTTTTATGTTTTTATGTTTCTGCAATATAACAAAAGAACCCATAAAACATTAAAATATACTTAGTATATACAATGTATGTACATTTATGTATATTGAATATTCTATGAACATACATCCTAGATGCAACTTACATACATAGGATGTGAAATTTATGTGCAAATGTAACCAGGAAAATATCCATAGAAGATCCATAGTACATACATATGTACATGATATATACATTCAGTGTATATACACTCTGTATGTACATTCTTTGTACATACATGTACATATTATGTATATACATTCCGTATATACATTCTTCTTACATATATGCATACCATGTATGTACATACCATGCACATACAATCTATATATTTATTCTTCACACATATATGTACTGCTCCTCAATAATTTGTTCCACTTTCTTAGCGAGTTTATAGGCTATGACATTTTATATAAACTCGCTACAGAAATGGAAATAATGACAGCGAACATCATGTACTGATGAAGAAGTGCACTTTATACTTACTTATATATATTTCCAAATGAATTTTACTTACGAGAAAGCTTATAGTCTTATGCGACGCCTAGCGACGTAGGCGAAATTTACGGGAGTATTACACATTTTTTAAGTATTAAATAAGTTTTACTATAATCTTATATAAATTAATTAATGCTAATCAAGAGAAAAGTGCCTTATTAAGACATGTAAAAAAATCATAAGCTACTAATTAAGATTAAATGCGGGTAAATTTAAAAAGTTCCATATAAATACATTATATAAGGCACAAATTAAAATTTAATTTAGATTTTTACATAATCTAAATTAAACCTTTATAAGGGTTTAATAAGAAAACTGTGTCTTTATTAAAAACTTTGTTGTAGCTCAGAAGCTATCACAGTGCAAGCTTGCATTTTCGACTGCATAGCAACGATCACGCCATGGGCGAGCGGAAATGCAAGATTGCTGAGATATAGAAATTAATCCGTGAGACCGTGCACAACTGACACAGCATTAACCAAATATGGTTCTATTAAGAAGTATCACCCCACCTAAATTCCTGACAAATGACACTATAAATGCGCCCTCCTAATCGCCACTAACGGGAGAATCATTAACGAACTAATAACAGATCCATATCGGGAGAATCTAAGATGAATTTATAATAGATCCCTAACGGGAGAATCCATAAAGATATCTATAACGAAACTATCACGAATATCAAAGTCAAAATTATTATTGTGTCAATCGCGACACGGAAATTATCGTTGAACGCGGACGAGTTCTGTAAGAAGAATTGTAACGAACCTTCGAAATATAAGTGTAAGTGATATCTAGCTAACATGTTGATTGCTGAAACCTGGAAGATTTCCTATCTGCACTCCTTGAGTTCTAACTCTTAAGGCGAAACGAATCCCAAAATTTCCTTGTTGCGTCGAGAGGCACAACAACTTCTTAGTATTTTATTAAGTTTTAAATAAATTTATATAAAAACTGTATTAAATTTATATTAATTTTTTTTCGCAGAATGTATATACCATATATATGTATACTATATATATATATATATATATATATATATATACGTTTGGCATTAAATATTGTATATACATATTGAATACATCGGTGAATATACATATTGTGTATTATTATGTATATTCAAATTATATATATGTAATGTATATACATTAAATGTAGTACACTATATATACGTATAAAATACATTAATGAATATATATATATATATATATATATATATATATATATATATATATAATGTACCATAATGTATTTTCAAATTATATATATGTAATGTATATACATTAAATGTTGTTCACTGCATATACGTATGAAATACGTTAATGAATATACATATAATGTACCATAATGTATATTCAAACCAAGCATATGAAATGTACATTTATTCTACATACAGGATATTATTTTCACATAATGGAAAAAAAATGCATATACATAGAATGTCTAATGTTATATGGGTAATGTCAGTCCAACATTGTCCAACTACCAATGTTCTAAACTACCAATGTTTTCGATTAAAAGTTGGCCAATCACTGGCCAACCAATATATTCTGTGCACCGCCTACTGACCGATAACTTTTCTCAGCTTTCAGTGATTTGAAACAAATAAAAGCAAAAAATTATGAAAATATATTAAATTCTTTGGAATTTATACCTACGTTTTTGTCAAAAAGTTGAAAATTAATACAATGGCGATCATTTTTAAGAAACGTTATTTGTTTCTCTTTTTTTCAAATTTTAACGCGCTCGAAAAAATAATTAATTTATAAAAAATTATTATATATATAATTAATTGAATTTAGGTATAAGCTCCAGCAAAAACATTTAAGATTTAGTTGTAAAAAGATTCAAGTCGATCGATTGAACGGTTTTGGAGAAAAATTATCGGCCAGATGAAAAAAATGTAGTTTCGAAAAAAACGCGTTTAAAGTTTTACAACATGTTTATACGTAAAAAAATGTAACATTTTGGTCACAACCGCTTTAAGAGAATAATCTATACATCTGAGAAATGTGAAAAATACAAAAAAAAATCGAAAATTTTAACCCAAAGATTGGTAATGTCTCCTTAAGTTATATATAATCAAGAACAGCGATTTTAATAACAAATAAATATTAATAAATTTAACTACTTAATAATTACTAGCAGTTATTTTAATTAAAGTTAATATTATTTAACTTACTCTCCAACGTTGTCCATAATAGAATCTGGTGGTACAGATAATAACAAATTCTCTACTTGTGGGAATGAATAAGTGCATCCTTCTGTAGTGACGGGTTTCATATCAAATCTGTAAAAGTATAAATGTCATTTATAATTGTATTTCAAAAGAAACAATGCAAAGATAATAAAATATTGACTATATTACATACATACATACATATGTATGCAATATAGTTTATATTATATTATTTTGTTTCTTTCGTATATGTATATATATGCGCATATGTATATATATATATATATATATATATATATATACATATGCGAAAGAAACAAAATAATATAATATAAACTATATTGCATACATATGTATGTATGTATGTAATGAAAAATTATATATATATATATATATATATATATATATATATACATATGTATATATACATATACACAGGGTGTCCCATTTTAAAGGACTCAGCCGAATATCTCGAAAACTAAACCCAGCAAACAAAAATGTTTCATACAAAAGTTGTATGATTTCAAAGGGGTCATATGATGAAAATATGGACTTGAATAACTTTTTCAAAGTCACTTCAGCTCAAAGTCATCTTCAATTTCTTAAATGAAATCCCCTATCTTTCAATGCATATTCTTATAGCTTACCTCGAGAGCTTTCCAAAACACTATATTTAAGTATATTTTTGTTAAATACTTTTCGAGATATTTTAATTTTGTCGTGGCACTTTTTAATATAAAATATGAAATATTTCATAAAGTATTCACTTTTCGATTAATTATTATTATATAGAATTTAATAATCAAACTTTTCTGTTAAATTACTTATAAAAATTACAATTGTTTAACACAAAAGTTTCATAATAAATTGTGATAATTTGACGGAAAATATGGATCTAGTATATTTGTCATATATGTACAAACACTCCTGAGGCACAGCGTCACGTGCGCGATCGGTGGCTCAGCCGCCAAACTTCGAGCGGTAGTGACAGTAGGCATAGCCTCAGAAATCTGGCTGAAAAGGACAATTAATTCCAAGTGCCTTAATATATGGCTTATGAATACAAAAAAAAATATAATATGTATATTGGAAATGATGGAGTTTAATTACAATTAAAATAACTAAATAAAAAAATCAATTACTCTATTCGAAAAAACAGAGTCTATTTTCATTTTGCTTCGACCATATTAAGTTCGCAATTTTGAAATCATCAAATCAAATTGTGGATATGGGATGCATTGACCAATAAAATCTTTAATTAACAATTTTCATCCCTACTAAGATGAAATAATTTGATTTATAATAACTCCTATTAATGACAGTTTTGATACCATGTGGTAAAAGGAGAATTGCAAATTGTTGTCTTGTTATTAAAAAAATCAGTGTTCCTCAACTTTTTAATAAATTTTGATAGCACCATCTTATTCAGGAAGTCAAAATCTAAAAGAAAACTCAGTTTTTCTCATTTTTCAAGATGGGCCAAAATTGGTCTTTTTCATACTATGTTCTGTCAAGTATCATTTCAAGTATTTATTATTAAAATAATGTTGTGGAAACACCCTTTCGATATGCGATATCCCTGAGCGCACGAAACTTTGATAAGCTGATTGGCAACTTTAAATCTTTCCTGTTCAAAAACTATTATAGCCTCGATATTTTGGCATTAGAATTTTCGTCTCAAAATGATCTTAAGAATCCACCATTAACAGGTGTTACGGTAGGTCTGGGACACTCTGTATATATATATTGTATACATACAGAATGAATTTTAATGGATGAGCCAGCTTTTTACATTGAGAGCTAGGTTACCGATTGCAATTTTAATTTATTGAACTACTACATTGATGACCGTTTGCGTGTACTAAATGCCTAAGTGTGATATAAATATGTGTGTATAGTAGAATCGGTAACCCAGCTTGCATGGGTAAAATGCATAAAAAGCTGGTTCATCCATTAAGATTCACCCTGCATATGTATATATTTTAATAACACTAACTTAATTTTTCCACTGGTGATAGCTGCTTCAGCTGAAAGACCAAGCCAACCCATGAAACTTAAACCTGCAATTCCTCCGATTAAAGCACCCTGTTGAATTTAATTAAACCATATATTTGTTCTCATCACACAGCCACAACAAATTTAAATATAATTTTCATCAAGCTAATATAAATTAAATTTAGCTTTAATGCATGCCTTGCCATTAATCCATGGTAATAACATTCCCATGTTGAAAATGCCAAAGGATGGACCAGTGGTAATAGCGCCTAGACTTATGGATAACTATAACATTCATTCAAATATAAAAAGAATATTAAATTGCATTTGTTGATAAATGTTTTCATGTTTACCTGCAACATATGAGTGCCTGCTTGTTCAACGATGAAAACAAGAGCAACACAGATTGTTCCTAAAACAACAACTGTCAGCTTCATAAAGATATCGGCGCCCCTACGTGTAAAAGGAGTCTTTATAAAAGGCTTAACAAAGTCCTCAAGCACCACGGCTGCCATGGAGTTAAGACCAGTTGATAATGAACTGAAAGAGAGTTATTTCAAATTAATTTTGACTCTCTCTTCTCTCCTCTTTCTCCCCTTTCCTCTTCCTTTCCCTTCTCTGCTTCTCTCTCTGCCCCCCCCCCTCTCTCTCCTTCTCCTTCTTCTGTCATTCTTCCATTTTCTCAACAACTTCCTTTTTTCTTTCTTTCTTATCCTTCTTTCTCGTTCTGTATTTATGCATGTATGTTTGATATTATACAGATATAATATAGATTCTTTTTAATATACAGGGTGACTTTTAAGACTCCTGACACCAGTCATGGGAAGAGGGATAGAAGGGATTGAGATAAACAAAAATGGGTCCTCTACTATTTTGCGATATTTGCAATAATTACCGAGTTATTAAATGTTAAAATCAGACAAATGATAGCGCGCGAAGAGAAGCGCTCGAGCCACTCGAGCTACACACGGTCCAGCGGAACAAGTATTGTCTGGCGATGCGTGGCCAAGGAGAAGGAGCGACGATGTAACTACGGGCAACATAGAGTTTGATAAGAGTTTTTAATAAGAGTTAAGACACCAAAAGCTATCTTGTTTGGTTCTGCCATATTTAGGGAAATGAGAGAAAGAGTAGGGATGAGAGAAGTATGAAAACTACATAGTCTCTTCATACATCTCTCATCTCTACTTCTTCTCTCATTCTCCCTACTCCTTCTCTCCTTCCCTAACGCTAGGGCAACGGCGCGCTGTTCTCCTTAGCCACGCACCGCCAGTATTTGTTCCGCTGGGCCGTGTTTAGCTCGGACAGCTCGAGCGCTTCTCTCCGCACGCTATCATTCGCTATCACACGCTAACTTTAACATTTAATAACTTGATAATTATTGCAAATATGGCAAAATGATAAAGAACATTTTTGTTTATCACAATCTCTTCTATCTTCCTGGTGTCAGGAGTTTTAAAATTCACCCTGTATAATCTATATAAATCTATATTTTATTCTATTTCATTCTTTTTTATTCTTTAATAATTTTATTCTTTAATTATATTAAAATATATAATATATAAATATAGCTACCTAAGTGCGGCACTAAATACACCAGCCACAAAGAGACCAGGCAGCCCTGGAAATTCTCCTAAAACGTTCATAACTAACAACGGTAACAGTTGATCCTTAGCACGTGCCAGCTGTGTTACAAACAGATGCAATCAGTTGATCTCAACTTTAATATTTAATATGTTAAAACCTAAATATAAATGTCACCTTTGTCGTAAGGGGATCGCATTCATGATACCAGGCATAAATCAGCATACCAGCATATCCACATATACTAATCAGCATTGTAACTCCGATCATAAAACACCAAAGTGCTCTAAAATGCATAATTGTTAAAAACATTGATTCGAAAATAATTATAAAATAAAATTATATTAATAATTATAAATTAATGATTATAAAATAATTATAAATAAAAAATATATAATTATGATATAATAATCATATACTGTGTAATTATTGTTATTAGCTATAATTATTGTTTCAATATTCAATTTTTTGAACATTAAATTATATTTTAGATCTGTTATGGATAATAAATACAAAAAAAATTAACACCAAACAAGAAGTTAAAATATAACAAAAAATATTTCTCTCTAAATTTGTAACGATACTCCAGAACGCATCATTACTAGTTCCGACAAACACCGGCCGGATGCCACCCGACCGAACAACTGTCAGGCGAAGAAATAGGTCGCGATGCGCCCCAATATTTTAATTTCTAATTTCGCTAACAATAAATTCCTGCAGTAAGCGGAATTTAGCGCGAAAACCGCAACGAGATACCGAACGGCTCCGAACTCGGCCAAATTTCTCTAAGCGAACCGCCGCACTCGTGATATTGCACCGCTCCGATTTCCTAATCGTAGCGCTCGTGATCACCAAGGAATGCCTCACCGCGTGTAATTTGCGAGAAAAACCCAATTCTGGGTATAAAACGGTGCCAATTTCGCCAAAAATCACATTCCGCCGCGAGTCAGCTTCCGAGTAACTTCGCTGGTGAACTCGCTTCCCGACCTAGAGAGTCGTAGAGGTAGAGAGTTCCCTGTTTTTGCCGAGCGTTCTCGACGACTCATCCTGACCAGCATTCATCACAGTCGATAACGAAATAGGGAGTGCCTTGTCTCCTCCGAGCGTTCTCAGTATCGACAACGACAATCTTCCGAATCTACGTAATGCAGAAAAACCGGGGTAGGGCGTTCCCTGTCTCCGCCGAGCGCTCTCGGCAGCAATACCGAGCATCCAATCCTACAAACTGACTTGAAATAAAATGCAGTAGAGTGTTCCCTGCCTCCACCGGGCGTTTTCGGTATCAGCGGTCCCACATACCATCTTTCAATATACATTTTCACGAATCATCTCGCTCCACGCACGATTGCCTAAGCAATTTCGTGCCTCACAGCATACGTTGAATACACGTGCGGTGCGCCCGTGTAACGCGGATCCTATAACCGTATCTGGAAGTTAACGACCGCCCATTGCCAAATCCACGGATCTCTTTCGTCAGTTTTCCCGCGTGCCGCGTAACGAAGCCGCTGGTTGCCGTATCCCACCGCTGTCTCACGGCTATTGACATTCTTACGCGGACGTCTAAACACCGCCTTCTATTGTAATATGGCTAAGACCATTGTAATGCATGTAATCACGCCTCAAAACGATACCAAAACGAGGTTTTTAAGATGCCAACAGCATATTGTTGCGCTCGCGTCGACGCGGTCCTCATCTCGAGCTGAATCTTTGCGCCCGATATATATTGGCAACTGACCGCGGAGAATCGATATTATCGATCCACTCGACGGTCAGCTGGCAAGAGGTATCACTGCTTAGCAACGTAAATAAACAAGAAGAATGTGACAGATTTGGAGAAGGCGTCTTTCAGACCTGACGTGTTGCGCAGTTCCCCGAACCTTCTCCTGTACGCGCGTTTACGCTATGTTCCATACGCTTTCTGTGGTACTCAATAAAGTGCCTGTTACGAGAAAGATTCTCTTGTGTTTCCTTTCCGTGTGCGCGTTCTCGCGAGTGACACAACATTTTTGAGGGTTCAGCCGGGATTTGAACGAAGCAGACGATCATGGACACGACGGAGGCGACGAGTGCGGCAACAACAGGAACGGCGACTGAAACGGAGGAGAGCCAACGCACACCGCCAAAGAGGAGGCGAGTTCTGACGCCCGAACCGCCCTCAGAGACGTTGGCCTTGCAGACGGTCCTGGAGGAAATGCCGAAGGTGCAAGCGGAGCGACGCGAGAAGGACCTCGATGCAAGGATGCGTCGCCAGCTCTAGCATCTCCGAGGGGAAAGTTCTCGAACAACGCGGGAACCATTTCCAGTCCCTCCAATATAGGTTCTCGCGGAGCGAGCTTTGATTTCGCGTATGCGGGAGCATTTAACTTCTCGAATCCGGCCGGATTTAGGTTCGCGAGAACGGGAGAGGGTGATGCACATAACGAGCTGGGTTTTAAATTAAAGCCTGATATGTACGACGGAACAGTCCCACTCCGAGAATTCTTTTCTCAATTCAATCTAATCGCGTGTGCGAATCATTGGGACGACGCCACGAGGACGGTGGTATTGGCGTCGTATTTAAGGGGAAAGGCGCGTTCTGTTTTCGAGGCTGTCGAGAATCTCGAAGGACTCAGATTCTCTGAATTGAAGACAAAGTTAGAATTGCGTTTCGGGGAAGGAAATTCGGCACAGAATTTTTATACGCAATTCACCAGCCGGAAACAAAAATTCGGAGAAGATTCTGACTCTCTCGGAGAGGACTTTGAGAGGTCTCGCTTGGCCACCCCGAGTGCCCCTTTGACGTTCGTGATAAAATTGCATGCCCACAATTCATTTCCGCGTTGTCGGACATGTTCGTCAGAAGGACTCTTCAGTTGGAAGGGGTAACGTCCTTAAAGATCGCGATTGAGAGGACCAAAACGGTTAGGGTTATACAAGGGGAAACTTTTGGAAAGAAAAAGTTTGATAATTTTGAGAGTAAATCCTTCAACGGAAAATTTTATTTACAAAATGGAGATGGGGAAAGAAAGGAAGAAAAGGAAGGAACGAAAGGGAAAGATGATCAAAGGGGAAATAAAAAATCGAAAAATATGAGGAAGTGTTGGCTGTGCGGCAAGATGGGACATTTCCGGTTTGAATGTCCCGACAATAAGAAAAAAACGGGGCTTAGTTGTTCTCGGCAGGGTGGGATCAACTTACGATAATTCCTCGAATTCGACCGAATTTAACGTAAATAGAATTAAAGAAAATTTTGATAATTTTTGCTTTGCTGGAAGAATAGATAAAAGTAGACGGGTTCCGACATTTCTATTTTAAATAGCAAGCTTGTTAGGGCGGAAAAAGAGAGACTCGATGTCAGCAATTGCAATCTTAAATATCCTATAGGAGAAAGAATTTCTGTTGGTCATAAAGTTGTCATAGAAGTACAGATCGGAAAATTTCATTTTATTATTCCAACGTTTATTGCAGAAATAACAGATGATTGTATTTTGGGAGTGGATTTCCTTAGAACCGTGAATTTAGAAAACGTTTTCGATTCGATTTTTAATAAAAAACGAGGAAAATGATGAAAAAGAATTGAGCTGTTCACGTGTAGAAAGTTTGCCCGTGAGAGTTCCCTTGATTCTAAAAGACCTCTATGAAAACAATTCTGAAAATTTAGACAAGGCCCAAAAAGAGATTTTTGTCGATTTCTTGGATGAATACTGTAATGTATTCTCAGAAGATATCGTTGCGGGAAATTGTATTGAGGTAGAACATGTTATCAATATAACTAATTCTCTGTCCATTAAACAAGTTCTCCGCCATATCCCCATTCAAATGCGGGAAAAAGTTAATAAAATAATTGATGAGATGAAGGAGAAAGGGGGGTCATTGAAAAGTCCCAAAGCCCCTAGATTTCGTCTGCGGACTTAGTAAAAAAGAGAGATGGAACATTAAGGTTCTGCGTGGACTACATTATTGGACAAAATTAAACGCGGTAACCAAAAAAGATTGTTCCTCTTCCGACCATATATTAGATCAACTTTCAGGTGACTGTTGGTTTATCATATTAGACCTGAAAAGCGGCTATTGGCAGATTAACATTCGCCTAGAAAACCGGAAAAAAACCCCTTTTTCAATTGGAAATGGGTTATGGCAATTTGTGTCCATGCCCTTCGGACTCTATAACGCGCCCGCGACTTTTGAACGCTTAATGGACACGGTGTTAAGAGGACTAATATCTAAAATTTGTAGACTCTTTGAAGACCTTTCGCCATTATCTTTTAGGTCGAAGATTTTTGATCTGCACGGATTATATTTTGTTGAAATGGTTTATGTCTTTTAGAGATTTAAAGGGTCAATTGGCTCAATAGCTGGAAAGACTTCAGCAATTTGATTTGGAAATTCTTCATCGAAAGAGACAGGCTCATGGAAATGCCGATGGGCGTTCCAGACGTCAATGCAAGATTTCCGGATGTGAATATTGTGCCAAAGTGGAAAGAAAACGTCAGAAAGAAAATAAGCTCGTCTGTCGCATAATTCTCGGAGAGGAAAGCTTGGAATATTGGCGTCGAGAGCAAGAAGAAGATCCGAGCATCTCTGTAATTTATCGAAGTAAAGTGCTGGGAACACGTCCACTTCGTACAGAAATTGCTTCCTGGGATGAATCTGCCGGAATTTACTGGTTCGCAAAGAAGATACATTTCTTTGGATTCACCTTCAAATTTACTGAACACAAACGCATGAATACAGTCCTCAGATTCGTTACCATTTCGTTGAAATCCTTTCCGAAGATAATCACATCGTCCAAGTAAACTAAACAAATTTTAGATATTAACCCTTGCAAAACCTTATCCATCAGGCATTCAAAAGTGGCGGGGACATTACATAACCCAAACGGCATTACCGTAAATTGCCAAAGTCCTTGCCCAATAGAGAATGAGGTCTTTTCCCTGTCCCCTCGTCGAATTTTAACCTGCTAATAACCACTTTTGAGATCTAAGGTAAAAAACCAAGAGTTTCCGGAAAGTTGATCAAAGATGTCGTCAATCCTAGGCAATGGATAGGAATCTTTTTTAGTCACCTCGTTTAATTTCCTAAATCAACGCAAAACCTAATGGAGCCATCTTTCTTCCTCACTAGTACAGCAGGAGAAACCCAAGGACTCTGCGATTCCTCGATAACCCCTTGCTCCTTCATATCCTCAACGACCTTTTTCACCTCCTTTCGCATTTGAATAGGGATGCGATGTGGCACTTGCTTAAGGGGAAGGAATCTTCTATATTTATGGTATGTTCTACGACATTGCAATTTCCTGCAACAATTTCCTCAAAAAATACTTCCTCATGCTGTTTTAAGAAGTCCGCAAAATCCGCATCCTTCTAATTCCTATTTAAATTTTCAGAATTTTTAATAAAGAGCTCCTTTAAAATAGGAGGAATTTGTTTCGAAGAATCCTGTATCCGAGAGCAATTTAAAACCTTCCCTCCCGTCTCCTTCGATTGAAAAGCATTATCGAAAACATTTTCCAGACCGACTTTTTGTAGAAAATCTATGCCCAATAAACAGTCATCGTCTACGTCTACTATATAGACAGAAATAAATACGGAATACTTTTTCAAAAGAACCCTGACCTCAGCCTTAGAGTTAATAGGTTTTTTCCGGATTTCTAAGAAACCCTGTTTAACCGGGCTACTAAAGCTACCTCCTTTATTAATTTCCTATTCAAAACTGAGACATCGGAGTCCGTATCTATCTTAAAACAACAACGCTCCCCATCCAATTTCCCGTCATAACAAAATTTATTTGACCCCCCCCCCCCCAATTCTATTAACGTAGAAATAATTCAAACGTTTCAGCGGGGCTCCGCGCGCACGAGTTGATCTCACCCCGCTGAGGTCAACTAATTGACGTTTCCCTTATTTCCCGGACATTCCGAACGGAAGTGGCCCACTTTCCCACACGTCCAACATTCTTTCCTGCTCCTTAGTCCCTGAGCTTTCCCCCCTCGGCCTTTCCCTTCCTGCTTTCTTTTGTCTTTCTTCTCGCTCTGAGAAAAATTCCCCTTAGCTACAAAATTTCCCTTTTTTCCCCTTTCTACGTATTCTCCCTGAATCGCTTTTATAGCTTTAGCCCTTTCCACGGCCGAAACCAGCGACGTTACTCCCTCCAATTGGAGGGTCCTCCTCAAAAAATTGTCCGAAAGAGAGGAGACAAATTGTGCGCACGCAATTTTATCGCGGAGTGCATAAGAACACTCGGGATAAACGAGGCGCGATAACCTTTCCAGATCTGAACAGAGTTCAGCGAGATTTTCTCCGAATTTCTTGCGATTCACGAATGTTGAATAATAGTTTTGGACAGAGATTAGAGGGACAAATATCCGAAACACAACTCTAACTTGGATTTCAGTTCGGCGAAATTGAGTCCTTCCAGGCTTTCGACCGTTTCCAAAACCGAACGCGCTTTTCCCCTCAAGGAAGAAGCGTGGGCGACGGTTTTCGTCGCGTCAGTCCACCAATTCGCACGTACTATTAAATCGAATTGGGAGATGAACTCCCGCAGCCGTTCCGTCAAAAGTGTCGGGTTTCAATTTAAAACCAAGTTCGGCACGCCCTCCCCCGCACTCGCGAACCTGAATCCTCCCGCATTTGTAAAATTTAATGCGCCCGCGCTTGCAAAATTAAACCCCGCCTCGCGAGAAGCAATGTTATTAGAAGGACTTAGCTGAGAATTGTCCCTCGGGGTTCGAAGATTTTCTCCACGAAGACGTTGCAGCTCCTCTTCCTGTCGACGTATCCTAGCCGCTAACTCTTTCTCACGAATGTTGACGTATCTGTTCCTGTTGCATCTCCTGCATCTCTCGGCGAACAGCCTGGAGGACCATTGACTCTGGCAAGGGATCGGGCGTCTCAACTCTCTCGACTCGCGTTCTCTTCGGCAATGCACGTCGTCTCTCTCCCGTCGCCGTTCCCATCGCCGATGAAGCCATTGACAATGTCATCGCCGTCGCCGTGGTCATTGCCGTAGTTATATCCGCACCTAGCTATCCCGGACGAGTCCCCAAAAAGTGTTGCGCTCGCGCGAAGTCTCTTTCGCACTCCCGCACTTTCGCGCACACGTCCGCGCTCCTTCCGAAACGCAAGGGAATAACACTCTCTCAGGGAAAAACTCAGAACAGATTTATTCTTAGAATACAAAGTAACCGAACATGCAAACGGTAAGACAGCTCGATAACAACTCAACTCAGCAATCACGCCGAAAGAACGCTCGACTTCGCGCCACTTAAACGCGTGACTTCACACCGCCTCTTCTCCCGAACCGAACGACACGGACGCAACAATATATATACACAAGTACATATAGTGTGTGTGTGTGTGTGTGTGTGTGTGTGTGTGTGTGTGTGTGTGGTGTGTGGTGTGTGTGTGTGTGTGTGTGTGTGTGTGTGTGTGTGTGTGTGTGTGTGTGTGTGTGTGTGTGTGTGTGTGTGTGTGTGTGTGTGTGTGTGTGTGTGTGTGTGTGTGTGTGTGTGTGTGTGTGGTGTGTGTGTGTGTGTGTGTGTGTGTGTGTGTGTGTGTGTGTGTGTGTGTGTGTGTGTGTGTGTGTGTGTGTGTGTGTGTGTACAGGGTGTCCCATTTTAATTTGGACAGTAAAATATCTCAAAAACTGAGCCCAGCAGACAAAAATGTTTCAGACAAAAGTTATATGGTTTCGAGACAGACATAAGATGGTACCATTGGTTTGACCTTGAAGAGTAAAGTGAAGGTCACATGAAGGTTACCTTCAATTTCTTAAATGGAACCTACTATTTCTCGTTACATATTCTTGTAGGTTATCTCGAGAGCTTTCCAAAACATTATAATAAAATAACTTTTCATTAAGTAATTTTCGAGTTATGAGGCTCCAAAGCAGTCCTTCCCAGTACTTAGACGTAAAGTACAAAATATTTTGTATGTTGTCATGTTATGGGGTCAAGTTGATCCTTAGGTATCATTCCAAGAGCAAATCAAATTTTCACCCAAATCTCTGTAGTTATGCATGTTTACAAAAATTCGGATTATTCTTCTTTTAGCGCTATACAGTGTAACAACGACATGTACGTAGTAGAATTCTGTTCCCTTTGGGGTGCTTGATTAATGTGAATCCCTTTGCCTCTCACGATCGAGGTTGATCCGGCTGGCAAAAGCAAGATCGAGGTTGATCCGGCTAGTTCATTTCTTAGCCTTCATGTTCAAAGTGCTTTCCTTCATTATCTAAACACAAAGTCAATCTCCGCCTGAAATTTTGTATAACTTCTACAAATGTTTCTTGCGTAACTGCACGACAAGCTCTTCTTATTCTATTCATCATGTCAGCTCTTGTTGTTGGAGCTACTTAATACACAAAATCTTTTGCATATTCCCAAAAGTAAAAATCAGGAGATCTTGGAGGCCACAATACTGGACTGTTGCGCATGATCAGACGATCCTGATACCGCCGTCGAAGAAATCTGCTAACACGTTGATAGTAATGAGCAAGAGCACCATCCTGCTGGAATCACATTCTTTGTTGAACATCTAAGGGAATTTCCTCCAAGTAACCAGGTAAGTAATTTCAAAGGAAATCCAAATATATTTCACCATTGATCGTTCGCTCAAAGAAATGTGGTCCAATAATATAGACATTTAATATCCTTACGTGAATACTCCATCAGTGCTGATTCATTTGCTCTCTCACCACTGAGGATTAATGGGCGATCAATAATGACTATTATGCCTATTCAGACTGCCAGTACTATGAAATGTAGCTTCATCACAGGAACAAATAAATGAAAAGAAATCTGGATTTAATGTATTCAGGGACTACCTACAAAAATTGACTTTCAACAGTCGATCATTCTCACCCAGTTCTTGAACAAATGTAATATGGTAAGGATGATAATTAATGGAATGTAACATACGATGAGCGGTTGATCGAGGAATTCCTAATTCACGTTCGATGTGCCGAGTACTAATGTGAGGATTCAAATAAACCATACCCAAAATGGCGAGAAGGATTGGGTCATTATTATTGTTGTTTCTGTTTCGCTGTCTCTGGCGACGATTTACTATTTCACGAGATCTTCTTTCAATATTTATACTGTGTTGCGGGTCTGGATGACGACGATCGGGATAATATTCAGCATAAAGATGTGAAGCATTACTGTAATTTCTATGGCTTTCGCCAAGAACTAACAAAATATCAACTACTTCACTTGGCGCATAGTTTGTCATGGTACAAATTCATATTCAAATACAAGATAGTTGAGAGTTATCGATCATGAATGAGAATCTGCAAAATGATAAGGAATATTGTTTTCCGCACGTGGACCTTGCTCACACTACCCTCTCCCGGGAATATCGAAATAAGCAATTCAATGAAGCAAATATTATCCGCAAGTTTTGGAATTTTTTTGAAATGCAATGTTACGTTGACAATATCGGATTAGCAGATCGTGAGAGGCAAAGGAACTCACGTTAATCAAGCACCCGAAAGGGAACAGAATTCTACTACGTACACGTCGTTGTTACACTGTATAGCGCTAAAAGAAGAATAATCCGAATTTTTGTAAACATGCATAACTACAGAGATTTGGGTGAAAATTTGATTTGCTCTTGGAATGATAAAGATCAACTTGACCCCATAACATGACAACATACAAAATATTTTGTACTTTACGTCTAAGTACTGGGAAGGACTGCTTTGGAGCCTCATAACTCGAAAATTACTTAATGAAAAGTTATTTTATTATAGTGTTTTGGAAAGCTCTCGAGATAACCTATAAGAATATGTAACGAGAAATAGTAGGTTCCATTTAAGAAATTGAAGGTAACCTTCAAGTGACCTTCACTTTACTCTTCAAGGTCAAACCAATAGTACCGTCTTATGTCTCCCTCGAACCCATATAACTTTTGTTTGAAATATTTTTGTCTG
Source organism: Tetramorium bicarinatum (assembly GCA_928718305.1). NCBI lineage: Eukaryota > Metazoa > Arthropoda > Insecta > Hymenoptera > Formicidae > Tetramorium > Tetramorium bicarinatum. The sequence continues at coordinate 20,755,266 of OV788325.1, forward strand.
CTGGGCTCAGTTTTTGAGATATTTTACTGTCCAAGTTAAAATGAAACACCCTGTATATATATATATATATATATATATATATATATATATATATATGTAATAAAAAGTTGGAGGTTTTATTTAAAAAATTCAAGGTGACCTTGCCCTCATTTTGACGAGGTCATCCAAGGTCAAACTGATATAATCAGTAAATAGACCGTTTTAAGCCCTATAATTTTTGTCTGAAATACTTTTCTCTAAAACTTGTATTTTATAAGATTTTTAAGTATTCCGACCTTTTTGGGACATCCTGTACATATATTGTACAGAATTATATCAGCTTGACCTTGGATGACCTCGTCAAGGTGAGGGCAAGGTTACCTTGAATTTTTAGATAGAACCTCCAATTTTTTATTACATATTCTTGTAGTTCATCTCGAGCTTGAGAGAGAGAGAAAACTATACTATAAACTATATTATAAATAAGTTCTTTTTGGATCAACTGTTTCGAAGTTATCAAGGTTTTTGTGGTATTATAATGCCTAGCCAGCTAAGGCAAGTTCGATGGTGGATGCAGTCTGCGAAAGCAAAGATCCAACCAAATGAAATCGGGATATTCGGACACCTGGAAGGTAATCGAAATAGTAAACACATTTTTGTGGATGGTCACATTATCATACTAATTGTTCGAAATCATTCACGATTTGACATTGTGCTATTCGGTCATGAAAACTTGTCACGGTATTCCTGATAAAATCCAGTTCAATTAACGCACATTCCTCCAGAATTCGATTATGAAGATCCTCTCGATTTCGTGGCTTTGTTTTATGCACTTTGTTTTTTAACCCCAAAACAACAAAAAGTAATCAAGTGGCGATCGTCGTGGCCATTCAATCCTTCCTCTTCTGCCAATCCACTGGTTAGGGACAACTACATTCAAATAATTACGAACTTTTCTTCCGTAAAGTGATGGTGCACCATCCTGCTGAAACCATATCTGATCAAAGTTTTCCTACTATTGCTTGTATTGCCGGAATTATTTGATTTTTCAACATATCTTTACATTTCGCTGATGTCAAATTGCCATCAATAAAAAATGACCCGATTAATGTATTGCTTAAAACATCCGCCCAAACGTTCAATTTTTCTGGATGTTGAGTGCGTGCCTGTAGTATGTAGTAAGGATTTTCATCAGACCAGATTCTACAATTATGTCTATTGGCGTTACTATTTACTTCAAAAGTTACTTCATTCAAAAAAACTATGTTGAATAAGAAGTTAGGTTCTTCGTCAATTTTCTGCATCATAAGCTTACAAAATCGTTTCGTCGATCGAAATCATCTTCATTCAGTTCTTATACAAGATAAATTTTGGATGGAATTTAATTCGTTTCAAAGTTCTCTGCACAGACATTCGATGTATCATATTGCTGAGCTGCTTTACGGATAGATAGTCTTGAATCCTCAACAAAGGATTGTGCAACATCTAATGCTTTTTCTTCATTAATCGTTGATCGCGGCCTTCTTGGATTTTTCAGGCTCCCAATTTCTTCGAAGCGCTTTATCGTTCGTTCAACAGTTGATTTTGAGATTTTCATTACGGAATGTATCGTTAAAAAGTTACCTGACTTCATTATAAGATTTTTGTCGATTACCTCATTCCCGCATCGTCAAAAGAGATATTCGTTCTTGTTCCGAAAGATATGCTATAATTACCGAAAGAAATCGTAGAAATACTCTAAATACAAAGAACAAAAAATGGTCTAAAGAGCAATAGCAATAATTAATTTTTTAACGATGAAAAAATAAAATTGAACTAAAGACAAAAAGAATTTCATCAATCAGCGAGGGATCTGAATGCACTCGATGCCGAATTTAATTTATTACTTGTCTCGTTCTAGCAACTAACAAATTATTGTCTTATGTCGAAAGATGGAACGATTATTCAAGGTCCCTCGCTGATTGATGAAATTCTTCTGGCCATAAAACGAGCTGCATAGCCTTCATTAAGATTTTCTTTGTGCATTGATTAAAATTTAAATTTATGTACAGACAGTGATTAAAAGGTTGCAACAGATTGCAACACTTTTTTTTTTAGTACTGAACTTCCTATAGGAACACGCAGTCAAATTCTGCACTAAAAAAAAGTGTTGCAATCTGTTGCAACCTTTTAATCACCGACTGTACATATTTAAATTTAAAATCACTTAACATAACGTAATGCTTTACGGAAAAGCTTGTGCAGTAGTTCTAATAAAAGCTCTTTTTTGGTTCTATCGAAAGTGCTCGGTCGTTCTTTCTCACTGCGCCCTGCCTCGTGTATTCGCGATAATTTATGTAAATATAATTTATATAAATAAACGCTCATCATCACTAAGAGCATAAATGTTTGGTATGATATTGTTGCGCGCTGCGGCCGCCCGGTATACTCCTCGGCCGTACGAATCTGCTGACGGGCCAATCGGCCGATTGTCAAGCAGTTGTTGCTTGGTTAATAATAAACAAAATTTTCACACAGAAAATAGATTCATGCTGGACTCCTTCCGTGGAAGACGCGTACAGTTTTACTCTGCGTATCTTGACGTCTTTAATAAAGTAGGTGTTACATACTTTCTCGACTTCTTTTCTTTACCGCGCGCCCGCCTCTGGAATGTGTGTGTGCGTGAGAGAGTGTCGTTCTGTTCCGTCGATGGAGACGCAACAATATTATTAATGCTTATTTAATCGATTCATATTTCTTTGATAAAAATATGAATGAATAAAACTTTCTGGAATTTCTAAGAAATAAACTCATCAAGTTTTGTTTCAAGATGCTGATCTTTAAAGCAGAGAATATTGATTCAATTAAGGGGGCATATACACCTAGAAGGGTCCAAAAAATCGATTTTTCAATTTTTGGATTTTCTTAAAGTTTGATATCTTAAGAATGTCTGGTGAAAGTTTCAAGCAAAAATTCCAAGAAACGACGAAGTTATAGCCGAAAGAGTGCATGCCCGTTGGGCGGGCGCTGAGTCGTCGAGTCACACGCAGCGAGACACGCCTCTCAGGTAGCACGACTCGACCCTTCGGTCCTATTGTGTTTCTAAATATAACGTATATTTCAAATTCAACGGCTATACTACCAAATTTTTGGCGTGCTTCTTCAGTAGCTTGTCGTCCGTGCAACTGTGCGTTACAGCAAGAGCTAAAGTTTTCGTTTGTGAATAAAGTATTCGAAAGTAAAGATGAACAAGAAAAAAGATTCTCGAGATGATCGCAGAGCGTTAAATTTCCGGAAAAATCGTACGAAAAAGAAAATACCGCCTAAAAATCGATACGACGCAGAAAGAACGGAAGCGAATGTTAGTACCAGTGCCAAAAAATTAAAGACTGCACGAGACGTTCCAGTGCCAGAAGAATCAAGCATCGGGTATCGAATTTTGAATTTTTGTGACGGTGTTTTCTGCCTTATCGGAATGCGTGAAATGCAAAAACTGTGAAGGTGATGTAGAGTTTACATCAGGAAGCATCCGAGGGCTGGGATTCCAAATTTTAGTTTTGTGTTCATCATGTGACCCGATTTCCATACCTTCGTGCCCTTATATCCAAACAGCTTATGAAATAAATACACGATTCTGTTTTGGAATTAATTTGGAAGATAGCTCCAGAAACAATGCATAGCGGGGCTGTAATTGTTGATATTGCTGCATTAACAGCAACATGTATATTTAACAATGGAGTCATATCATTATTACAAATAATGAACGTGATGGGAATTTCTGTTGGACCGAACGCGCACTTGTACGCTGCATGCGAAGATGACCGCCGCATAGCGCAAGCCGAAATACGGGCGCATGAGCAATCAAAAGAAGGGCGAATACGGCGTCGACAACAAAATTTGGACGATCTGGGTATTTCTTCCACTTCAGAGAACTTGTACTATGGACCTGGCATCGATGATTCTGTGTAAGTTGAAGAATTTTATGATTTATTCATTGACAAATTTTCAAACGCGTTTTTCTCAAAATGTTTTTCAAATCGGTGACCAAAATATCTCGAAAACCACTGAACCGATTAACTTGTAACTTTTTGTGGTTATTATATACATAATTATCTAGTCTTTGTCATAGGATTTTTTTTCCGATTCTTAGTTCTTTTGGGAGGGGGGGGGGGCAAAATAAGAATGAATTTTTCCTTGAAAATCGCTACGTTAAATTCAAACGTCCGCCATTTTGTCAAAAATCGATATTTTCAAAATCGGCTATGACAAAGACTAGATTATAGTATCTATTGTAATAATCTTTTTGGTTTTTTGTTTCAGATAATTTCTGACGAAACGCCATTGGTCACCGTTTTAGTCATTTTTTTTGCGGCACTCCGTAGACGACTCCGGTACTCCGTCAATTTGTAAAATTCTTTTATAAAAAAAATTGAAAAAAATTCTTGAAAGTATATACTTTTAGGTAGAAAAAACCCTGATCCGCTAATTCAAATAGTTTTTCTTAAAAAAATTCACAAAAATTGCCTTTTTTTTCCATTCCTAGGTGTATATGCCCCCTTAAATGAAACAAAAGCACATTGTTGTAAGATGTTATTTAAATGGATAGTTTAATGGAAATATATAGTTTAATAGATAGTTATTATAATAGATAGTTAAATAGATAGTTTGGAATGGAATGGATCGGACGAGGTAGACTAGTATCGTAGTTCGCTTGATCGTCAGATTTATCCTCGCCAGACTTTTATTTGTTAGAGTAAATGTTGTATATGAGCAAGAACCAGCAACTAGAGATGACATAATCGAAAAAATTGAAGATGCTTTTAGAAATATATTACTGTGTTATTAGAAATTATTCCAATGAAAAATTATGTTATGCATTCAAGAAAATAGAATTGTTTTTGGAAAATCATCTGCAATAATTGTATCTAGACAAAATGGTGAGAAGCAAGAACATTCACTAATCTAGCATTCCGAATCGTGAAAAGCAACAGGATTCACGCTAATCCAACACCTTAAATGAGATAACGAATTTCACAGGAATAACTTTGATTAACGTTTTGGAAAGGGTTTTGCGAGAAACGATCGAGTAATAAGAAAAATAGAGATTCCTATTTTTAAAAATCGATCTGGACCTTATTTGGTCTAAAATGCACCCATAATCAGTCCATCTAGGATGAACTCCTTTAAATTCTATAACTTTTATTTAAAACGTTTTTGTCTCAAATGTAAAAGTTATGAGATATTCCAATGGGTTAAAATAGTTAAAATAGTTCATCCTATATATCAATATTCAGATTAATATGTATTATTCATTCCCTTTCTCTCTTTTTTAAGAAATGTATTGTTATTTTTATTTAAAAAGTTTATTTTATTAAAGTAAAATACCTTCTAGCTGATTGCAAAGTAGGAAGTGATAAATATCGTTGAATCATATTTTGATTAATGGCGGAGATTTGCAACCAATGTACAAAACCACCTATAGTAAGAGCCCAAATTGTGTGTCTCGTGAAAGGACTCCAATCCATCCTATTGAGTAAAAATCATATTTTAAATTAATATCTTTCTAATCTACTTTTAATGAAGATAACTCTATCTTTCTTTCTCTCTCACTCGTTCTCTTAAAGGTGAAATGATAAATTATGAGATGATGGTTATCTCATTTTATATATGTTTTTATTTTTTTTACGTAATAATAACACATATACTCTCATTCGAGTATCAAAACACACATGCAATATGATCTTACAGTATTCAAAATATCTGATGCCAATTTTTATATCCTTGAAATATGTCATTAAAATCAAAATTTAAGAGACGTTTATATTTTTTATACGTGCAACCTTAATTTCAAGTGATAAAACATCTCTTGATAATTTTACATATATTATTCATTCCTTTTTTCTCTTTTTCAAGAAATATATTGTTATTTTTACTAAAAAAATTCATTTTATTAAAGTAAAATACCTTCTAGATGGTTAATATCTTCTTTCGGCAACAATCCGAAACTATCTCTTACGAAAAATGTTTTTGATAAATTCCATTTAGTTCAATTTTTTATCATAAAAATAAAAAGCAATAATAAAATTTTTGTTTATATCATTTCTTTAGAAAATCTTCTCTCTATCTATTTTAACAAAACAAATTGTTTAATCCTTTGACTGTGGATGACGTGTATACACATTATGAACGAAGTAGGCTCAGACTGTGCATAACATGTCTATACATGTCACAAAAAAAATCGATAACAATGAAAGAAAGTGTTCAATTTCTATTGTAAAATTATTACTCAGCTTAAAAGTCACTATATACAAATCCGAGATTAAAACTGAAAAATTTAAGATGGCTGCCCTAATAAGGTGACTCAAAATTTGAGAAATAAAACATTAGATATATTCTTATAAAACTCGGTTCAAAAAGATAGATTTCATTATAAACGCAATAGTTTCCGTAATTCGATCTTTGAAAAGAGCATAAAATCTAAAAGAATTTGAATAATTTAGTACTTGTAAACATATACGTATTTTAATTATAAGTAACAATTATATTGTATATCGATTTAGTCTCTCTATGAATTTTAATAACATACATAATGCTTTCTTGCGAAATCAATTTTTATATTATCAATTAGATTAGGTTGTAGGGATGAAAAAACGAGCCAATCTAACAATTCTGACTTCGGATTCGAATTTAGCGGGTCAAAATACATAAGGATACACTGATCTGGTATGTCGCATAGACCACTTTCTTTTTTGTGGGGCTGTGTTATGTAAAAAATATTTATCTATCATCACGATAAATCATTACGAAAATTTCATCATACGAGAAGTTATTCATTCGGGACAAGCGTGAACATAGTTATGAATTTATTTTGATACCTATGATAATATCTCGCTTGAATAATTATTTTATAATATGATTCGATATTAATTTTGCGTATATAATATACAAATAGAGGTTTTGCAGAACCAGAAATAATTTTTTAATAAAAATGTCGCATATTTGTATAAGAATTTCAACATTGTTCAAGGATCCCGATTCGTAATACCACCGTTACTAGTCATAACATCATGCCTGAGCGCGCGAAATGTCGGCTCTACGATTTGTGAACTTTAATCGCGAATATTTTAAAAACTATTATAGCCTCGACATTTTCGTATTTTCGTCTTACAATTAGAATATTCCAAAGAATTTACTCTTAAGAGGACATCCGGTGGTTTTGGGACACCCTGTATATATACATATATATATATATATATATATATATATATATATATACATATATACATATATACATATATACAAGGTGTCCCACAATGAATGGCCAACCCGCCGAGGGTGTATAGTTTGAATGACGCTAAATAGAAAAGTCTTATACCATTTTGTGAATGGCGCAATATTATTCGAGATATTAATTATAAAAGATCGACAAATAGCAGAACGTTTTGCGCAGCGAGGCAGCGGCTTGTTGTCGTGCGTTGCCCCCTCCTCATCGTCTCTTTCTGCGCGACAATACTCGCTACGCCTTATCTTCCCATCTCATTCGCCGCTGCCGTAGCTAGAACGCTCGTTCCACTGCCTCGCTATATATATATATATATATATATATATATATATATAAAATGTCGAGGCTATAATAGTTTTTAAAATATTCGCGATTAAAGTTCACAAATCGTAGAGCCGACATTTCGCGCGCTTAGGCATGGTGTTATGACTATAGTAACGGTGGTATCATGAATCAGGATCCTTGAACAATGTTGAGATTCTTATACAAATATGCGATATTTTTATTAAAAAATTATTTCTGGCTCTGCGAAACCTCTATTTGTATATACATAATAGTTTCTATTTTTTTAAATTCATAAAAATAAATATCCTTTTAGCTTTTCTGAATGTATGCCCCTGTATATATACATATATATATGTATATACAGGGTGAATTTTAATTGTTGTGCCATATTTTATGGTAAGATAGAAGAGACTAAGACAAGTAAAAAAGTCCTGTACCATTTTCCAAAATTCACAATAATAACAGAGATATTAATTTTTGAAGCTGTGCTAATGAGAGCGCGCCGTGAGGAGCGCGCGAGCCCGCCCGGCGATAGCACGGCCCAGCATAAGAAGTATAGGCTGCCGGCGCGCCGGGAGGGCAAGGGGGGAAGCGCGCCGAGACTCATGCTTACAGCGTGGCCCCTCCCACGTCTCGCCGCACCGCGCCGCGCCGTAGCTCGCGTCGATGGCTGTTACGCACACTTGCGATTATAAGAACGAGAGTACTATTCTAATAAAATTAAAGTAAAAATAATTAAAATGGAAATGATAATATTTACAAGAATATAATATAAAGAATTAGAAAATAATCGATAGATTTCCGTTAAGTCACGATTCGTAGAAAAGAAAATGATGAGAAAATGTCATGTTGCAAATAGTATATTTATGAAAGATTAATTCTCGACCATAGTATACTTCTCATAATAATATATTTTTTTTCGTAAATATATTATTTGCGATATAATATTTTCTTATCGTTTTCTTTTCTACGAATCATGAATTAACGGAACTCGATCATGATTGATTCTTTACGTTCTCGAGATAAAATTATTTTATGGTAGGGAAACACTATCGTTTCCACACCACCTTGAGGTAGATAGCTTGGCGCGTTTTTTTTAAGTGGTTTCCCCAGTAGGCCTAATCCACTTTTACACATTTAGTGTAATAACTGTTCGAAGTGCCTCCCTTGTGCTTGTAAGCAAAGTTCGGCTCTTCGAGTTATTTGTTGCGTTGCACGGTGCGCCATATCCGGCGTGATCGAATTAAATGCCGCTATGATCGCTTCGCGTACTTCATTTTGAGTACTTTCACGTAAGTGCTCGACTGAAGCTTTAATAAAGCCCCAAACAAAGTAATCGAGCACGTTCAAATCTGGCGACCGTGCCGGCCAAATGATTGGGCCACCTCGACCCATCTACTTGTCCGGAAAACGCGTATCTAAAATTTCGCGTACCTGACGCGAGAAATGTGCGGGAGCTCCGTCGTGTTGAAAGATCAACGTTTCCCGCATGCGAAGAGGTACGTCTTCCAGGAGTCTCGGCAACTCGTTCTCAATGAACGCTGCGTATGTTTCTCCATTAAGACGTGGCGGAAAAAAATACGGGCCGATCTGAAAATCATATCAGTAAATACGTTACGAAAACAATGAAGCAGATTTGTTAATTTACAAGATTGCTTACCACTCTGTCCGCAATTACGCCTGCCCACACATTTATCGACCAGCGATATTGAAACGCGGACGTACGAATGGCGCGAGGATTTTCATTTTGCCAAATCAAAAAATTCCGCGAATTAAATACGCCATTCGGCGTAAACGTGGCCTCGTCCGTCCATAAAATACGGTCGGGAAAGGATCGGTTTCGCCGACACTGTGCGAGGAACCCTGTGTAAGTTTTATTAATAATTATTGTATGCTAGAATAGAAAACATAAATATTAGAGAAAAGTCAAAAAAAGAAATAAAAATACCTTCGCAAAAATAAATGCGTTGTATTTCATCGCGCGGAAGAAGTTGTTGCACACGCTGAAAATGATATGGGTGCAACCCATTCTCGTGCAGGACGTGACACACCGTTGTTTGAGAAACACCGAGTGCACGAGCTACAAGTCGTGTGCTGTTCCTCGGATTTTCTTCAAATGCATTCAGAATCCTTTCGTCGACATTGACTTCACGACGTACAGGTACGTCGTGATTCCGGGGCATCAGAAGAACTCCAGTCTCGGAAACACTCTCTTATCGTCCTTCTTGACGGATGCCGCTCACGATCGGGAAATAATTCCGCGTAAATACGTACTGCGGCACGACTACTTCCCCTGGCCATCCCGTAACAATAAATCATGTCAGTGTACTCTATCGCCGTGTAATTCATCGTTAACGTTAATAAGATTTCGAGGAAATACGTACACTCTAGACATGTAAAAACATGAGAAGAACGAAAAGAAAACAATTGAAAATCGGAAACATTATTCGTGCTGCCCTCGAAGCAGCGCTTGATCGATAAAGACTAAATAAACGTCGATAAGTGTTGATAAATTTCAATAAAGGTCGGTAAATTATACGATTAAAGACTATGCTTACATGATTAGAACGTATTTACGCGGAATTATTTCCCGATCGTGAGCGGCATCCGTCAAGAAGGACGATAAGAGAATGTTTCCGACGCGCAAAAGAGACTGGAGTTCTTCTGATGCCCCGGAATCACGACGTACCTGTACGTCGTGAAGTCAATGTCGACGAAAGGATTCTGAATGCATTTGAAGAAAATCCGAGGAACAGCACACGACTTGTAGCTCGTGCACTCGGTGTTTCTCAAACAACGGTGTGTCACGTCCTGCACGAGAATGGGTTGCACCCATATCATTTTCAGCGTGTGCAACAACTTCTTCCGCGCGATGAAATACAACGCATTTATTTTTGCGAAGGTATTTTTATTTCTTTTTTTGACTTTTCTCTAATATTTATGTTTTCTATTCTAGCATACAATAATTATTAATAAAACTTACACAGGGTTCCTCGCACAGTGTCGGCGAAACCGATCCTTTCCCGACCGTATTTTATGGACGGACGAGGCCACGTTTACGCCGAATGGCGTATTTAATTCGCGGAATTTTTTGATTTGGCAAAATGAAAATCCTCGCGCCATTCGTACGTCCGCGTTTCAATATCGCTGGTCGATAAATGTGTGGGCAGGCGTAATTGCGGACAGAGTGGTAAGCAATCTTGTAAATTAACAAATCTGCTTCATTGTTTTCGTAACGTATTTACTGATATGATTTTCAGATCGGCCCGTATTTTTTTCCGCCACGTCTTAATGGAGAAACATACGCAGCGTTCATTGAGAACGAGTTGCCGAGACTCCTGGAAGACGTACCTCTTCGCATGCGGGAAACGTTGATCTTTCAACACGACGGAGCTCCCGCACATTTCTCGCGTCAGGTACGCGAAATTTTAGATACGCGTTTTCCGGACAAGTAGATGGGTCGAGGTGGCCCAATCATTTGGCCGGCACGGTCGCCAGATTTGAACGTGCTCGATTACTTTGTTTGGGGCTTTATTAAAGCTTCAGTCGAGCACTTACGTGAAAGTACTCAAAATGAAGTACGCGAAGCGATCATAGCGGCATTTAATTCGATCACGCCGGATATGGCGCACCGTGCAACGCAACAAATAACTCGAAGAGCCGAACTTTGCTTACAAGCACAAGGGAGGCACTTCGAACAGTTATTACACTAAATGTGTAAAAGTGGATTAGGCCTACTGGGGAAACCACTTAAAAAAAACGCGCCAAGCTATCTACCTCAAGGTGGTGTGGAAACGATAGTGTTTCCCTACCATAAAATAATTTTATCTCGAGAACGTAAAGAATCAATCATGATCGAGTTCCGTTAATTCATGATTCGTAGAAAAGAAAACGATAAGAAAATATTATATCGCAAATAATATATTTACGAAAAAAAATATATTATTATGAGAAGTATACTATGGTCGAGAATTAATCTTTCATAAATATACTATTTGCAACATGACATTTTCTCATCATTTTCTTTTCTACGAATCGTGACTTAACGGAAATCTATCGATTATTTTCTAATTCTTTATATTATATTCTTGTAAATATTATCATTTCCATTTTAATTATTTTTACTTTAATTTTATTAGAATAGTACTCTCGTTCTTATAATCGCAAGTGTGCGTAACAGCCATCGACGCGAGCTACGGCGCGGCGCGGTGCGGCGAGACGTGGGAGGGGCCACGCTGTAAGCATGAGTCTCGGCGCGCTTCCCCCCTTGCCCTCCCGGCGCGCCGGCAGCCTATACTTCTTATGCTGGGCCGTGCTATCGCCGGGCGGGCTCGCGCGCTCCTCACGGCGCGCTCTCATTAGCACAGCTTCAAAAATTAATATCTCTGTTATTATTGTGAATTTTGGAAAACGGTACAGGACTTTTTTACTTGTCTTAGTCTCTTCTATCTTACCATAAAATATGGCACAACAATTAAAATTCACCCTGTATATATATATATATATATATATATATATATATATATATATATATATATATACAGGGTGAATTTTAAGACTTCTGCCACCGGTCGTGGGGAGATAGAAGGGTCTGAGATAAACAGAAAAGTCCCATACCATTTTGTAAAATTCGCAATATTAACCGAAAAATTAATTTTTTAAGTTGTGCGAATGAGAGCGCGCCGTGAGGAGCGCGCGAGCTCTTTGACGCGAGCTACGGTGTGGTGCGGCGAAATGTGGGAGGGGCCGAGCAGTAAGCACGAGCGGCGCGTTTCCCCCCTTGCCCTCCCGGCGCGCCGGCAGACAATACTTCTTAATCTGGGCCGTGCTATCGCCGGGCGGGCTCGCGCGCTCTCATTCGCACAACTTAAAAAATTAATTTTTCGGTTAATATTGCAAATTTTACAAAATGGTATGGGACCTTTCTGTTTATCTCAGTCCCTTCCATCTCCCCACGACCGGTGGCAGAAGTCTTAAAATTCACCCTGTATATATATACAGGGTGTCCCAGAATTGTGGAACACATTTTCTTGAGCAGATAGAGCGGACGAAACTGAGTCGAAAAGTCCTCTACCATTTTGCAATTTTCCCAATAGTTAACGAAATATTTATGATTAAAAATCACCGTACTAGCCCAGCCCTCCGCCGAATATAAGCTCGCGGCGAGATACGACCGCCCAGCGTCATTGTTTCCGAGAAGGAGTTGTTTTCTACAATGGCAAAAAACAGGGGAACAGGGGGACACAGCTCAAAACCGCCGCTCGTAGGCATTGCCGCGTGTAGTAAACAATTCCTTGAGTGCCTAGCAACGCTGGGCGGTCGTCTCGCGCCGCGCGCTTATATTCGGCGGAGGGCCAGGCTAATATGGTGATTTTTAATCATTAATATCTTGTTAACTATTGCGAAAATTGCAAAATGATAAAGGACTTTTCGTTTCAGTTTCGTCCGCTCTACCTGCTCACGAAAATTTGTTCCACAATTCTGGGACACCCTGTATATGTATGTATGTATGTATATATATATATATATATATATATATATATATATATATATATACAGGGTGTCTGGTATAAAAGTTTACAGCCGGAAAGTGAGGGTAGAGTGGGTCAAACTAAGAAGAAAAGTCCTCTACCATTTTGTAAAATTCGTAATATTATTCAAGTTATTAATTGTTAAAAATCGGAAGAAGGGATAGACGGCGCGGCGCGCGAGACGTGAGAGCGGCAATGGTAGCAGAAGCAGCGAGCACCCGCCCACGTCTCCCGCACCGCGCTGTCTATCCCTTCTCCCGATTTTTAACAATTAATAACTCGATTAATATTACGAATTTTACAAAATGGTATAGGACTTTTCTTCTTAGTTTGACTCACTCTACCTCCATTTTCCGGCTGTAAACTTTTATATCGGACACCCTGTATATATATATATATATATATAAAATATATATATATAAAAAATATATACACCATTTTAAAGCTGAGATTTTAACCTTTAATTTAAAAAAAAATTCATGCAATTTGGATGATTTTTCGTAAAGTTATGTCACTTTGAAAATTGCCTAAAAATTCGGTCAAAATTTTTATCCTGTTTTTATTTTAAGCCAGTGTATGTATGTATATATATATATATATATATATATATACATACATACACTGGCTTAAAATAAAAACAGGACAAAAATTTTGACCGAATTTTTAGGCAATTCTCAAAGTGACATAACTTTACGAAAAATCATCCAAATTGCATGAATTTTTTTTTAAATTAAAGGTTAAAATCTCAGCTTTAAAATGGTGTATATATTTTTTTTATTAGAGACATTGATGCAACAGGAAGCCTTTAAATTAAAGGGCATGTTTGAGATTTTAAAATTAGCCAAGTTTGGAATTGTGCACGAACTTGGATAATTTTTTTCAAGCATGTGATATACATCAAATAAAAGCCTAATTCTTCCCCTTTAATTTGAGTGGTTGCTGATCGCTGTGCGATTTTTTTGACCGAGTTATCAAGGTTTGAAGAAGAAATGGTCATTTTGTCTTTGATCGCTTATTACTATAAACAAATCAACATATAGTACTCCGCGAAAAAGCATTAAAAAGCTGAAAGTCAGCTCTTTCAAACGCTGTTATTTTTTTTCTTCTTATCCTTACGTTTTCTAACCAAAAATTAAGTTCAAATGTCATGTAAAAAATCACATATTTTATGTTTCTTCTTAAATTCGATATATTGTCATGAAAAAAAATCCAATCAAATCACTAAAGCAAAGTTTTGTAGTTCAAGTATACCACAATAAAAAACAATAACGTTTATCAGCTAAAACATTTTTATTCTATGTGTCCATCGTGAAATTGTGTAAATTGCTAAAAACTAAAAACTAGCGATATTGTGTTAAAGTTAAAATTTTAAGCTTGAAAAATGCATGTTTAATTTCTTGAACCGTTCTTTCTTCATTTACTATGGTAAAGCAGATCGATTCTTTTAATTTTCAACAATTTAAGTTAGATCTGCGATTAAAGTCAAAATGACCATTTCTTCTTCAAACCTTGATAACTCGGTCAAAAAAAATCGCACAGCGATCAGCAACCACTCAAATTAAAGGGGAGAATTAGGCTTTCATTTGATGTATATCACATGCTTGAAAAAAATTATTCAAGTCCGTGCACAATCCCAAACTTGGCTAATTTTAAAATCTCAAACATGCCCTTTAATTTAAGGGCTTCCTGTTGCATCAATGTCTCTAATAAAAAAAAATTTATACACCATTTTAAAGCTGAGATTTTAACCTTTAATTTACAAAAAAATTCATGCAATTTGGATGATTTTTCGTAAAGTTATGTCACTTTGAAAATTGCCTAAAAATTCGATCAAAATTTTTGTTCCGTTTTCATTTTGCGCCAGTGTATACATATGTATGTATATATATTATATATATATATATATATATATATATATATATATATATATATATATATATAGAGTGTCTAGTAAAGATTGAATTAACACTCGTGAGCAGAGCGGATTAAACTAAGTCGAAAAGTCCTGTACCATTCTGCAATTTTCGCAATAGTTAACAAGTTATTAATTATTAAAAATCGGAAGAAGGGATAGACAGCGCGGTGCGCGAGACGTGGGCACGGGCCGTTGTCCGTGCTGCCATTGCCGCTCTCACGTCTCGCGCACTGCACTATTCCTCTCTCCGATATTTAGCAGTTCTATCTGCTTACGAGCGTCGATTCAATCTTTACCGGACACCCTATATATATATATATATATATATATATATATATATATATCTATGTTACATTTTTATCAAAATATTAAACAATTGATGAAATTACATTATATACATAATAGTTTCTATTTTTTTAAATTCATAAAAATAGATATCCTTTTAGCTCTTCTGAATGTATGTCCCTCATTAATAACACTGTATTTACTTTCTAGCATTTTTTCATCTAAAATTAGATGAAATGTATGTTCGAACATTGGAGAGAGAAAGAACAAAAAATTGTGCAAATAATACGAACAGATTGATTATTGTACCGCTATCAATTAAGAGTTAATATACAGGGTGTGACAAAAGTATGAAAACCCTGAAAAATCTCGAAAACTATAAGTTTTACAGAAAAATGTTTCAGACAAAAGTTGTACGGTTTTGAAAGGGCCATACGATGGTACCATTTGACCTTGAATAGCTGCTTGAAGGTCACTTTCAATTTCTTAAATGGACCTTATATTTCATTGAATATTCTTGTCGCTTACCTCGCTTTCCAAAACACTACAAAAAAGTTTTTTTCCTCAAGAACTTTTCGAGTTATAAGACTTGAAATTTCCCGAATTTTGACATAAACTGACAAAATATTTCGTAAAATGAGGTGAATCAATTGGTGTAAAAAAAAGCTTTATTGTTAAAAAAATTAAGTAATTACTTATTGCAAATTTATTTTTTGTGTTTTTTTTTACACCAATTGATTCATCTCATTATTCTGTTTAAGAAAGTATTAAAGTAAGATGATCAAAAAATCAATATTTTACGAGATATTTTGTAGTTTATGTCAAAATTCGGGAAATTTCAAGTTTTATAACTCAAAAAGTTCTTGATAAAAAAAATTTTTTTGTAGTATTTTGGAAAGCTCTCGAGGTAAGCTACAAGAATATGCAATGAAATATAGGGTGCTCCATTTAAGAAACTGAAAGTGACCTTTACGTGACCTTCAAGCAGCTATTTAAGGTCACACCAATACCAATGATACCATCGTATGGCCCTTTCAATACCGTACAACTTTTGTCTGAAACATTTTTCTGTAAAACTTATAGTTTTCGAGATTTTTCAGGGTTTCCATACTTTTGCCACACCCTGTATGTTTAATATACGCACGTAGGTAATTCGAGTCTTCCAGATTCCAGATTTCTTCGAATTACTAACGACAACCCACCAATATCTGCCGTGCCTTTAATTGTAATTAACAACATGGAGCCGAACATAATGAAAGTTTGAAAGAAATCTGTCCATACTACTGCTTTGAGACCACCCTAAATAAAATAATAAAATCTTTTAACAAAATTCAACAATATCAAAATATTTTTCTTAATTTATAAATGATATTGTGTTAATTATTAAACTTATTACTTATTATATTTTGTTCTGAAAGATTAATACGATTACATGATACATAATTCTATTAAAATCAAACATCCTTTTTTATTAGAAAAAACAAAAATTTAAAGTTTACTACGCAACTACTTATTTCATTTTAATTTAAACCTTTACCACATATCATTACCATATTTTCTTATATTTTTTATTTGTTTCCTTTTTTATATTTTTATATTTTGAATCATCTTACCACACAGGTGTAAAATATGCAAACAATGCATACAAAAGGTGTAACAATGTGTACATTTACTCCAGTGACTGAAAATAAAGTAATCCGAAATAATTTTTTATATAACACTGTGGTTTCCATATTTGCACGATATATTTTCAAAAAGTTAAAATTATACACGTACGAGCATACAGAATTAATTAGGATTGAATATTGTGCAAATTCAGAAATTATTATTTTTCTATGAAATTTTTATTAAATTTTGTTTGGAAAATATACCTTGATTGAAGGCCAATGCGGGTACATAGATGACAATTGGAAGCCAAGTTATCTAAAAAAAACGTGATATTGATATCACTTGAGATGCACATTTACGGGAACATTTATGTAAATATTTTCTGAATCTACTCACGATACCAATGGCAAAGAGGATTGAACCTAGCAATCTCATTCTTCTATCGAAACGCTTCTCGAGGTATTCATAAGTGCTGGTAAGTTTAAGTTCATGAAAAACTGGTAGATACACGGCAGACGTAACAAGAGTGACAAAGAAGACCGTGCAACAAATGAATAGGTAACTTGTACCATGTACATAAATCTCCGTCGGCGTTCCCAATAATGAGATACCTGTTGCATTATTTAAATATAAATGAAAGGCTCATAATTAGTAATAGGTTTAAGACCTATCAAATCACTTCAAATAATGATGATGATAACATGGTTCGAATTATTTTTAATATTATTTCAAACCAAAATGTTCTTAAATATCAACTATTGTTACAATAACATACATAATTCGCTTTATACCGCTTATTTGTCACAACAATAACTTAATGATATAACTTAAAAAATAAAATTTACTAGAAAATGAGTTCTGAATAAAAATTTCCCCTTAAGAATAATATTATTCTTAAGGGGATGCTGAAATCGTCCATTTTACCGACTAAATGAGTTTTTTTTTACAAACTAATTTTTTAATTGGCTTTACAGGCATTAAATCATTTTTGGGTTATGCATTAGCGTATATGCGTGACTTGGAAAAACATTTTGAAATCTGTAAAGCCAATTAAAAAATTATTGTGTTGAAAAAAGGCTCATTTAGTCGGTAAAATTAACGACTCCAGCATCCTCTTAAGGAGATGCTGAAGTGACATAATTACCGATCGAGCATTTTTAATTTTTGATTCATTTTTATCAAATTGGCTTTACAGAATACAAAATCCTTTTGCAGGATTAAAGTACGTGCAAAAATGAACCACGCGAGTATCGACTTCATATCAAAAACAAAAAAAATTAAAAATATTCGCTCTTCCTTACCTTAAACTTAACCTATAATGAATAAAATGAATTGGTCAAAAAATCTCTCTTATTAGAGATTTGTTCGTACTTTTATTGCTACCATACTGTTTATTATTCCTGTCCGAGTCCTGCTGTGCTCTCGATTTGTGTGCCTAATCCCATATAACTTTTATATGAGTGAATGTTTCGATGAGCTGACAGCTAATTAATAATTTTATGCCTTTTTCGGTCTTTAATTGAGCAGAGCAGGATTTGTTTTCGTACGTACTGTACACCTGTAAAAGGATTTTTTAATCTATAAAGCCAATTCAATGATTTCTTGTTGATATGAAATGAACGTCGATATCCAACATCCTCTTAAGGGAACCCTAAACTGACGGATGAACTCGCACCAGGTCGATAATGTAGGCTGAACTTCTAAATTATAATATTATAAATTATCAAATTGGCTTTACAGAATACAAAATCCTTTTGCAGGATTAAAGTACTTTATAATCTATTGCTATGTTTTATTTTTCCACCGATTTCGCATGCAAACAGACAAAATTCTCACATACGAAATTTTCAAATAAACGATACTTTTTGGTAATTATTTACTTTAGCGATTCCTCAGCGATTTCGATGACCTTGGAATATATTGTCAAGCTCGTCATTCTAAACAACTTTTCCCTATACATGTTATTGCCGCTCGGCTTTAGTTATCGAGATATTTGCAAAATTATTTTATAAAACAATACAAAAATATTTTTTAAATTCTTGCTTTGATTTTAAATTTGAATTAGTCTTGGACTAGATTTGAATTAGATTTAGTATAAAAAACATAACAGCACTTTAATAAACATTATTCTTTATTATTGTTTATTTATTAAAAATTTATTTATTTTAAAAAACATTATTTAAAAAAAACGATCTATACGCTCATTAAACTTATCATGTTTTTTAAACATAAATTCAACAAAATATGCTTCATAATGATACGTACATGTATCATGTAACAGCGCGCAAAAATTAAGTTTTATTATAAATCTATGTAAAAGTTGTGAGAATAAATAATAACGCGTGGGCGGGGGAGGGGCGGAGCCCCTCCCCCGCACCCCCTCCTGGCTTTATCCTAACCTAACCCAACCCCTCAATTCAGTAATGAATTAAGTACTAAACGCCTAATTAGGTGCAAAATTTTTGTTGTTAACCTATGTGGAAGTTGTGAGGTTGAATAATAATGTTTGGACGAAGTGCGGAAGAAAAGACTTCGCCCACGCGTTATTATTTAATCTAACTACTTTTTGGTTTACAACTTAAATTTTGTGTTAAATAATAAATATACATATTATATATATATATATATATATATATATATATATATATATTTAGTATAAATTATTTTATTACTAACTTTTTAATGAACAACGAGCGACGGCTAAAACCTCTTGGAGATTACTCAGGAGAGTGATCTTGACAACATATGTCAAGGTCAAGCTGATTGGAGATGCCTCCGTTATTGACAATATTTACCAAATAATTTTGCAAATATCTCGATAACTAAAGCCGAGCGGCAATAACATGTATAGAGAAAAGTTGTTTAGAATGATGAGCTTGACAACATATTTAAAGGTCATCGAAATCGCTGAGGAATCGCTAAAGTAAATAATTACCTACTTTTTTATTAAAGCATCTAGGCTCATTCTAAAAACACAGTATTATTCTTTAATGTTCACTCGAGTGCGGAGCTAACTTGTTTTACATGAATAATTTCATGAGAAACGAAAAAAAATTGTTAAATTATTGGCGTTGACTCGAATTATGATCGTAATAACATTTCTCTTAATATAAAGTTTTATATTTTGTACATGTAAAATAAGCTAGCTCCGCACTTGAGTGTGTCTGACCGCATGTAAGAATTTTGTCTGTTTGCATGCGAAATCAGTGGAAAAATAAAACATCGATAAGCAGTCGATTCTAAAGTACTTTAATCTTGCAAAAAGATTTTGTATTCTGTAAAGCCAATTTGATAATTTATAATATTATAATTATAATTTATAATATTATTAATACTCTATATTAAGTCAGATGGCACTATTTTATTTGAAAGTTTAGTTTGGTTCCCTATCTATGTTATACGTAACCTAAGTTCTTCTAGTGAAAAAGTTCTTTCTTTGTTTTTAATGTTCTATCTCTCTCGTCCTTCTTCGAGACGCTTGTAATGATGTACTCTTTGTAACAGACATTTTAAGTCCTCAAATAAAGATAATTTACTGCAAAATCAGATCTGGTTGTAACAGGTTATGGGCCCAGGGAAGCAATACGCGATAACCACGGTGAATTGATTCTGAGAATTAAAAAATAAGTATTTATCTGTTGAATTGAAGTGACTGTTATACACATACGTGAACTGTAGCATACAAAGAGTGAAAGATGGCGGATAAAATGTTATTCAACTTTCCAACATTAACCAAAGAAAGATGGAAATCTGATATTCGAGCGGCGTTGAAATCGATTGAAGTCCTGGAAATTGTTGGATCTACAACTTGTTCTGTTCTTTCAAGCGATAACTCAAATGCTAATGCAGTGAATGTATGGAAAAAGAGTGATGCTAAAACACGATTAATTATATCATCGAGTTTGGATGCTGATCATCATGCTGCGATACGATCTTGCTCGACTTCAAAACAGATGTGGGATACAATCGTAAGTTTGCGAGAATACAGAATACAGAAACGAATAAATATTTAGTAAATCAAGAGTTTTATCAATATTGTTTTGATTCAAGCATGACAATCTCGAGTTATTTTTCTAAACTTTTAATTATTAAACAGAAGCTAGAATCCATAGGAGAAACAATTACGGATGCTGCGCTCATTGCTAAAATAATTAATGATTTGCCCAAAGATTATGATTTCTTCAGACAGTCATATCGCATCGCTGCTGCTGCAGGCACCGTATTAACCTTAAGCAACATTCAGGCACAATTGCAAGTAATTGAACAAGATATTAACAATAAACATGGAAACTCTGTTGAAGCAGGAGAAGCTTTGGTTACTAAAGTTCCTGGGACGAGAAAGCAGATTCAAAAGAAGAATTACGCTGATAAAGAAAAGCGTAAGTGCTGGATATGTGGAAAACAAGGACATTTGCGAGCAAATTGTAAGTCAAAATCCACTGGACAAACTAATGAAAATGAACAAAAAGGGCTCTTAATGCATGTAGATGGATATTGTAATGATTCATGGAAAGGCGATTCAGGGAGCTCGAGTCACATGTCTAGGGACAGGAAATCATTTGTTGATTTAGTTGAATTTGATCTTGTGATAGATATAACTGTTGGAGATGACTCAAAAATGGCGGCGAAAGGAGGTGGAACGGTTGTTGCTGAATTATTTAATGGAGCGACTTGGATTCAAAGGAAAATACTAGATGTATTGTGGACCGAACTTATGCGAAGAAGGCTTAATTAGTCTGGGAGTACTTACTGAGCAAGGATTCAAAGTTGAATTGGAAGGAAGAAAGCTCAAAGTATTTGACAAAGATAAAGTTATCTTAGTTGGAGTTCGTGGTCCGAATAATTTATACAGCTTAATGATAAAAGTGAACACCGAAGTAGCTCATATTGCCGTAGAAAGCTTAAAGTTATGGCATAAACGTTTTGCCCATATATCTCCGAAAACGATTGGAAAAATGACGAAATTAGAGATGGTTGATGATTTAGGAAAATTCGATCTAAATGAAAATTATTTTTGTGGTGGATATGCCACGGGAAAAATGCAAAAGCAGTACAAATCAAGATTGACCAAGAGTGAAGAAGTTGGAGCAGTGATTCATACTGATTTATGTGGCAAGATGGAAGTTGAGTCATTAAGTCAATCTCAATATTACCTAGAATTGAAGGATGAAGCTAGTGGATACACTAAAGTCTATTTCATACAAACAAAGGATCAAGTTATTGAAAAACTGAAACAATTTATTGTTAATCAACGATCCAAGACTGGAAAGGTGATGAAAACTTTCTTTAGTGATAATGGAACTGACAAGGAAACATCGCGAAGTGTCAAATTCAGAAAATTATGAAACTTGGCATAAATGTAGAGGGGGTGAACACATGAATTTAGCAATTTTTAGTTGGTGCTATAAAACGGTCTAAAAGGATGAAACAACTCTTCAAAAGTTGAGACATTTTTGTTTTTCTCGATATATCTCGTAAACTAAATAAAATATAAAAAAATGTTTTATGCAAAAGTTTTACAGTATAAATACCTCTATTTAACTACGCTAGTCATTTTTTGAAGAAAAAATTTTTTTCAAAAATTCACCCTTTATACTGATTATTTATTGCATTAAAATTCCAATTTTAATGAAACTTGGCATAAATGTAGAGAGGGTAAATACATGAATTTAGAAATTTTTAGTTGGTGTCATAAAGTTGGTTTGAAGGGGTGAAACCACCCTTCAAGGGTGAGACATTTCTTGCCTTTTTTGATATATCTCATAAACTAAACAAAATATAAAAAAATGTTTTATATAAAAGTTTTACAGTATAAATACCTCTATTTAACTACGCTATTTATTTTTTGAATAACAAATTTTTTTAATAAAAAAATTTTCAATAAAATTGACTCTTATGTATCTAGTATTTATAAAGTAATAGTGCTATAAAATTAACATATTTTTGCTTTACATCTACTTTATATCTACGTATGATTTATGTTATCTATGTGTATATTATATTATCTATTTATTGTATATTATCTATATTACTGTACGTATTACTTTTTGACAGCTGCGTAATTTAAAAGTAGTCGCATTGTTTTCACGCAGTGTTCATTCTGTCTAGACACAGTATTAACATACGCATAAATAATAAAAGATGATATATACATACACTTTAATTATGTAACTTATATTCATCAAGTTTCTATTGCCACGATGGAGGACTTGGCCCTCATAAACTCATTATCAAGTTTTCTATATACTCATTCAAGTCATTCTATATACTCATGCAATAGGTTAACATTTCCATATGTACGGAAAGCACTTATTGATATGCATCAAGCTATTAGTCGTGTAGCGATATGGATGTATTGTGCGTAAATTGTGGTGTGCCTCATAAAATAAAGGTATTTTATTAATTACTACTAATAAGTAATATTTAATTTTATATTTTTTATAATTTTTACTATTAATTTACCTTACTTTTACTTTAATTTAATTTATATTGTATTTTATTTTTTTGTCTAGTTTCCTCCTTCGAAGAAATCTGAAGAATGTAAAAAAAACATCCCAGTGGCTGTTGTACTTTTATTATTAAAAAAAATGTCATCAAAGGCACGTCGAACACACAGTCCACAGTTGGCAGAGGGACAAGTCCGTCGCGGCCAATGAATTTTATCAGAAGGTCAAGTCCATCGCAGCCAAGTTATGGCAGAGGACAAATGATGGCCATTTTGAGAGAGATGGCTCAAGAGAAGGCAAGAACAGTTGAAGAAACTCACACTTAATAAGTAGGAGAAAGAGAAGATGATATTTACAAAGATATAAGTAAATAATCTTTAAATATATAAGTATATTAAATATATAAATACTAATGAAACAAAAGTAATGTATGCATATATTTTTGTTTATAGGTTCTCAATGAGAAACAAGAACAAACAAGAAAATAATCAGAATAATGCACAAATATAGTATAATAATTAGTATAATAAATATATACAAATATATTATAATATTATAAATATATAAAAAATTTTAAATCAAATATTTATTATATGTTATTTTATTTGTATCAACATATCCTCTAATAAGTAAATTGTCAATATATACAGCATTATAATACTGTTTAAGAATTATGAATCTTAAGCATAAAGATGTAACATTAAAGAAATTTTTTAATAAATAAACAGAGTGATTAAATAGATGTTTAAAATGTAAAAGAAAATGTAAAATTTTTGTATTATAAGACACCTTCATATATCGTTCAGTTTACGAGACATATCGAAAAAAGGCAAAAATGTTTCTATCTTTGAAGGGTGATTTCACCCTTTCAAACCGTTTTATGACACCAACTAAAAATTGCTAAATTCATGTGTTCACCCTCTCTACATTTATGCTAAGTTTCATAATTTTCTGAATTTGACACTTCGCGATGTTCCCTTGTGAGTTCAATAATGACAAACTCAAACAATTTCTCTTACAACGTGGAATAAAACATCTAATGAGTGCTGCATATAATCCACAACGAAATGGTCGAGCGGAAAGAGAAAATAGGACTCTGATCGATCACGCGAGATGTATGCTGTATGCAAAAAAACTACCGAAAAAATTATGGGCAGAAACTATAAATACAACAGTATATACTCTTAATCGAATACCTGCAATAGGAGAAGATAAGACGCCATATGAGAAATGGTTTGATAGAAAGCCCTGCGTAAAACTAAGAGTTTTTGGAATCATCTGTTACACTCTTATTCCAAAACAATTAAGAAAGAAGGGGAAGCCTAAATCAACAAAAGATAAACTAGTAGGTTACACAGACACGGATAAGAACTTTCAAATTTGGGATGAAGAAAGAAAACGCATTGATATCTGCAGAGATATTAAATTTGATGACACTTCTGAACTGAGCAATAAAACAAGCATCTCATTGGATATGCCAAGTGAAAAGAATCAGCCTCATTGTTCTGGATCATTAATTGAGAAATCAACAACAGTAAATCAAGAAGAAGAAGAAAAAGAATATTCTAATGAAGATAATGAAGAAAATGAGGAAATTCAATCACAAAAGTGGATGAGTAGGTTCTAAAAACAATGTATATGAGAAAGGTGAAAGAGAACTCGCGATCGTTCAAAACTCAATGTTCCTAAGCGATATGATGAGCATTGTTTTTTGATTAAGTCCAGCACCAATAGATTACACTGAAGCAGTTAAATCAGAAGATTCAAGATAATGAATAGCTGTGGAAGAAGAGTATGAAAGCTTGCTACACAACGAAACTTGGACAATGGTAGAACTACCCCAGGGTCGAATTGCAATACAATGCAAATGGATTTTACTATAAAAGAACGTCCAAATTGTACTACTCCAAGATATAAAGCTAGACTAGTAGCGAAAGGCTTCGTTCAAAAGCCTGGTATTGATTATAGAGAAACATTTGCTGTAATTTGCTGTAATGAAAATGGATTCTATTAGAATAATTCTGTCCCTTGTAACTTGATACAATCTGAATATGGTTCATTTTGATGTGAACACAGCTTTTTTGGGGAATTAAACGAAGAATTATATTCAATGCAACCTGAAGGCTTCAATGACGGCACCAAAAGAGTTTGTAAATTGAAGAAAGGACTTTACAGTCTGAAACAAGCGTCAAGATCTTTGAATGAAAAGCTGAATAAGTTCCTGGAAGATTTTCATTTAAAATGTGTAAACTCTGATCAATGTGTTTATTTTATGAATGCTGATGGGATTATTATCATACTTTAAATCTATGTGGATGATGGACTTCTTTGTAGCAATTCTTGTTGACTTTAGAGCGCGTGATATCTACGTACGGGCATGCAGAATAGGCGTCACGAATTAATGAGCTGGAATATTACTTTTCTTCTTACAAAACTTTTATTATTCGAGAGAGAACATAGAACAGTCAGTTACATGTACAGAAAAACCCATCCTTTTTAGTCTCATCCTTGCTCTTCGCGCCATCTACATTTTTCTTTCTCAATAAAATGCCCTAGACTATCCAACACTCCTCCTCATTTTATTGAATCAAACCTGCCATTAATTTTAGTTTCTCCAGTCTTTGAACGTTTAAAGGTTTTGTCATCATATCCGCGACCATCTTCTCAGTTGGACAGTACTCACATATTATTATTTTACGATCTACATAGTCTTTCACAAACTTATCTCTTGTATCTATGTGTTTGCTTAGATTTGATAGTCTTTCCGTCTCAACAAATTTAAGACAGCTTTGATTGTCCTCGTAGATCTTCGACGGTCCATCCACAGATTGCTGCATATCTCCTAGTAGACGTCTCAGCCAGAGCATCTCCTTACATGCTTCAGACAAAGCAATAAACTCCGCTTCCATGGTTGATAAAGCCACTATACTTTGTTTTCGACATCTCCAGCTGATCATTCCACCGTTGACAAAGAAGGTATATCCGCTGTTGGATTTCCTGTCGATTTTGTTCTCTGCCCAATTTGCATCGGCATATCCGTAGAGTAATTCATTCTTGCTTTCCTTATTTCCGAGTCTTAACTTCAAATACATCGTTCCTTTTAAATATTTAAGCACTCGTTTTAACTCATTCCAGTCCTCTTGCGTTGGATGAGTTACCTTTTGTGCCAAAATTGATATACTCGCTGATATATCCGGACGTGTATTCACAGATATGTATAATAGACAACCTATAAGCTTTTGATAATCCTTGTTTGACAATAATAGATTATTATTAGATTCTTGACTTGTCTTCAGGTATCCTACATTCATAGGAATATTCGAAACCTTTGCATCTTCCAGTCCGAATTCGGTTAACACCTTCTGAATATATTTTGATTGGCATAAATTGAATATTCCATCTTCGTCTTTAGTAATCTCTATGCCTAGATAAAGTTTTATGTCACCTAAATCCTTGACTTCAAAAATCAAACTGATGGTTTCAATCAGCTTGTCTATAGCTTCATTTGTCTTTGCTGCTACAACCATGTCATCCACATAGACAATGAGAAAACACCATTCCACTTCTCCATCCCTCTTGATGTACAAGCATGGATCAGTGTTACTTTGCATGAAGTTAACTTTGATTAAAGTATTATGAAGCTCGTCGTGCCAAGATTTCGCCGCCTGCTTCAAACCGTATATACTTTTCTGTAACAAACAAACTTGTTGTTCTTTTCCATTCTTGATGAAACCTGATGGTTGCTTCATGTAAATTTCTTCTTTTATTTTTCCGTTCAGAAATGCAGTTTTGAAGTCCAAATGTCTTACAACATATCGTTCTTTCGATGCGATTGTCAATAATATTCGAAACGTTGCTTGTCTTGCAACTGGAGCGAAGATTTGATCATAATCCAATCCGTATATTTGGGAAAAACCTTGCGCTACTAGTCGTGCTTTGAATCGAACCTTTCCTTCGGTATCTTGTTTTGCTTTGTATACCCATTTACATCCTATTGCTGTTCTTCCTTGCGGCAACTTACATAGTCTCCATGTTTTATTCTTCTCTAATGACTTTATTTCTTCCTCCATTGCACGGATCCATTGCATTTTATTTTCACTGGATAAAGCTTCTGATAAAGTCCTTGGTTCCTTTGAGTTATCAGTTATCTTCAATGTATCATAGGTTAACCGCTGTGGTGCTATTCCTTTAGTAGAGCGCTGCGAAATTCTTCTTGGTTGATGTAACGATGTCTCCTCCTGAAAATTATTTTCTGCATCCGCTTCAGCTACATTGCTTCTGCCTTCATCATCTCTGTCTTCGTCAGCTTCACTCTCGCGATTACTTGATTGACTTTCGGTAAATGATTCGTAATCTGTGTCTGAATCACTTTCTTCATTTGTCGTTAATTTTGGTGATTTTCTGGGGCTAATTTCAATTTCTTCATTTCTCTTGTCATCCATCTTCACATTTGTAAAACGGACATCTCGACTAACAGTTATTTTTCTTTGTACTGGATCATAGCATCTGTATGCTTTAGAATTTTCATCATAACCGACAAATATCATTTGTTTTGCAACATTGTCGAGCTTGCGACGTTTCTCAGTAGGAATATGAACAAAGCACTTCAAGCCGAATATCTGAAGATGCTTTACTTTTGCCTTTACCCCATTCCACCTTTCATACGGCGTTGTCTTAGTCGTCCTAGTTAGCAAACGATTTTGGAGATAGTTTGCTGAATTTATCGCCTCGCCCCAAAACATGTATGGCAATCCTGCATCCAAGAGCATACACCTCGCCATCTCAACAAGTGACCTGTTTTTTCTCTCAGCCACTCCATTTTGCTGAGGTGTATACGGTGTTGTGTACTGAATCTGGATACCTCGAGTCTTAAAATATTCGATGACTTCTCTGTTGACGTACTCCCTGCCTCGATCCGATCTAATTACTTTTGGCGTTTTCAAAAATTTAGTTCTTGTCATCTCTATGTATTCCTTAATTTTATCTTCAACTTCCGATTTCTCTCGAAGTAAATAAATGACTGTGTATCTCGAGAAATCATCTATAAATGTAAGTATATATCGCTTACCACTCGGTGATTCCGTTTGCATCGGGCCGCAAACGTCCGTATGAACAAGATCAAGAATTGACTTCGATTTACTTGACGATTCTTTCGGGAAAGGCAAGCGTGTCAATTTTGCCTGAAGACACACTTCACAGTGGATCCTAACTCCACAGTTGCAGATTTTCATTTCGTCCACCATCTGCTTCGAGCACATATCCTTTATAGCATCCGGATCTCGATGACCAAAAACTCGATGCCAGTAATGTATGCAGTTTGTATTAAACTCGTGTTCCTTTGCTCCATAGACTTTATTTGGTTGCCGTAATTTAAATAGATTGCCGCTAGCATCTGCAATCGCTATTTGTTTTTCATCCTTCTTGATTTCGCATAAATTGCCTGAAAAATTGACTGAAAAACCTTTATCGATTAACTTTTTCACCGACAATAGATTTCCATTGATTTCCGGTGCGTACAGGACATCTGTTACCATTGCGCTCGATTCTATGCCATCCGAATTGACAAATTCAAGTTTGCATGTGCCCTTACCTTGAATATTTACTTTCTCACCGTTAGCCACATTTAAGCTAGTGCTTGTTGTATGCTCAAATGTAGTGAAACAACTTTTGTCGCTTGTGACGTGACTCGTTGCGCCTGAATCGATGATCCATTCATTAAATCCGTGCGAAGAAACCATGAACATAAATTCACTGCTTTGCTCAACTTTATTTGCTTTATCTTCGACTGTATTTTTTCCAGCTGCCGTCTTTTCTTCTTTAGTTTTCTTGTCCTTCCACGTTTTGTATTTCTTGCAATCTTTCTTCATGTGACCGTGTCCCTTACAGAAAAAACAAGATGACTTACTTTGTGTTGTTTTCAAGACTGAATTATTATTTCCGTAGCTATCGCTGGCTTCCTTACGACGATTATATTCGTCAATTAATTTCGACTTTACGAGCGATATTGTTAAATCAACTTCTGGTCTCGCTTCAAGAGCCGTAACCAATGCATCGTAACTCCTGGGTAGACTGCTTAGTACCATAGCAACCATCCACTTTTCTGACAGTTGTTCCTCACCAAGATCGACAAGTTTTTGAAACAAGTTAGTTAGTTCGGAAATATGACTTTCCATACTGCCTTTTTCGTCCATTTTTGAGCTACAAATTCGTCGCATAAGACTAACCTTGTTACTGAGTGTGTTCTTTTCGTGGTACTCCTTCAAAGCAGACCAAGTAGCGGATGCTGTCGTCTTTGTTCGGATATGACACAGCTGACTATCCTTCACCAGCAATCCGATTATGGAACGAGCCTGGTCGTCCCGTCTCTTCCATTCTGTTACTTCTCTTTGATTTGAACTATCGGCATTCAGTTCTGGCTTTGTCTCGTTAAGAACACTCCATAAATTTTCTTTGATTAGCAACAGTTCCATCTTGTATTTCCACGTGAAATAATTCTCACCGCCCAGCTTTGCAATCGTGATTTTGGTTGCATCGGCCATTTTTTTATTGCTTTCGTGACACACACTCTCCGTATAATGCTCTCAAGCAAAGACTTTATCGAGAAAACTTTCTTAACCTTTTATCTGCGATACCCTAGCTCTGGGCCCATAACCTGTTGACTTTAGAGCGCGTGATATCTACGTACGGGCATGCAGAATAGGCGTCACGAATTAATGAGCTGGAATATTACTTTTCTTCTTACAAAACTTTTATTATTCGAGAGAGAACATAGAACAGTCAGTTACATGTACAGAAAAACCCATCCTTTTTAGTCTCATCCTTGCTCTTCGCGCCATCTACATTTTTCTTTCTCAATAAAATGCCCTAGACTATCCAACAATTCTGAAGATGTAACAAAGGAAATTCTTGATTATTTAGAAGAGCATTTCGAAATCTCGGTGGAAGAGGCAAACTGTTTTGTTGAACTTCAGATTGAACGAGATGCTGTTAACAACACATTGAAGATACATCAAAGATCCTATTTAGAAAGAATATTGAAAAGATTCAATATGGAGGATTGTAAGCCAGAATCGACTTCAATGGACATCAATAAAGTTCTAAGTTCGTTAAATCAACTGATCAAGAGGCACGGTAGTGTCTCGCGCCAAGTGTACGCGCAGCGTCGCGCCGAGACCGACGAGCCTCTTTTACGCGAGACGTCGTATTGACAGATCCTTCGATTATCGGATCTCAAAAACGACTGAACCGACAAAATTTTAAGTAGGCTCAACGAATAGCTTGGGTTTAAGTTATATAACGAAAGTATTTTTATTTTATTTCTGCGTGACCTACGAGCGAAGATATCGCGATGTAAAGTCTGAATTGGAGAATTTTTGATTAAGAAACGTCGTCATTATCGTCGTCACCCAGGCCAGTGGTGGGGGAATGTACTGTTCGCATTTTCAACGTAAGGCGGCGCCCGATGTGTCGGAATGTTGCCACATTAGGCGCTGCCGCATGTACACTCGTGGACACAAAGATTGCAATAAATTGCAACACGCACCAGTGTACGCGTAGGGACCGTGCCAGGCGACTCCCGTCAATCAGGATGTCCCGGTCGCGAAGATCACGATACAGAGGTGCGCCACGAGAACCAACGGGATAGGAAGCACCGGGGCACGCGTAGGGACCATGCCAGGTGACCCCCGTCAACCGGGGTGTCCAGGTCGCGAAGATCGCAATGTAGGGATCCGCCACGAGAACCAACGGGTTCCGCGGCATCAGGGCACGCGTAGGGACCGTGCCAGGCGATTCTCGTCAACCTGGATATCCGAGTCGGGAAGATCGCAACGTAGGGATCCGCCACGAGAACTAACGGGTTCGGCGGCATCAGGGCACGCGTAGGGACCGTGCCAGGCGATTCCCGTCAACCAGGATGTCCGAGTCGCGAAGATCACGACACAGAGGTGCGCCACGAGAATCAACGGGTTCGGCGGCACCGGGGCACGCGTAGGGACCGTGCCAGACGACGTCCGTCCTTTTCCTTAATACCAATATCAGTCGTAATTCGAAAATATCCTGTGAAATTATATGACAATGATCAGGTATCGGAGATTTGGTAGTGAAAAAAGAACTTTTGTATAAAATAATAATTACTACAAAATGTGTGAAATCACAACAAAATTACCTTTTCAAAAAGGGTAAGAAAAAGCGCCAAGTATACGCGCTCAAAATACGCCTAAAAAAGTAACTGTTGTAAAAAAAACAAAAAATTTATCTTTCGCCAGTCACGACTCGATGCAAAAAAGACTTTCTTTCGAAGCGAAGAAGCAAAAGCTCTCCGTTTTTCGCTTTTCCATCTGTCTTTCGTTCAGTTGATGTGGCACCCATTTTCCTGCCTTCTGGATCTTTCCCATGGCATGGAGACGATCAGAAATGGTTTGTCGACCAACATTTAACTTTTCTGCCAATTGTTGTTGAGTTTGTGCAGCGTCTTCATCCAACAATTCTTGCAATTTGGCATCTTCAAATTTTTTCGGTTGACCTGGGCGTTCTTTGTCTTTCACGTCAAAATCACCAGTTTTGAATCGTCTGAACCAACGCACACAAGTGTCTTGCGTTGGGATATTGTCACCGTAAGTTCTACAAGTGTACGATGGCTTTCACTCGCGTTTTTCTTTTGATTCAATAAGAAAAGCAGTACGTGCCGCAAATGCTCTTTATTTGGCTCAAAACTCGACATGTTTACCACATGAAAAAAATATGATGTTAACTCGTAAACGTTTAAACAACTACGGCGTTTTGAAGGCTGCGGTCATAGCAAAATGGCATACCAGCATATGGTACTGTTAACCTCCCCTTATTTCCAGCGCCCTCTCTTTAAAAAATTAAGAATTATTAACCGGCAGACCTGGTATTCTAAGATACCTAAAGGGAACTTTAGATCTTGGATTTACCTATCAAGAAAATGGAACAAATAAACTGGTTTTATGACTTTGACTACGCAAAGACCAAGAGACTCGGAAGTCAAACTCTGGTTTTATTTTCATACTAAATAATGGAGCAGCTTCCTGGAGTTCCAAGTTACAACGAATCATAATTTTATCAACAACTGAAGCTGAATACATATCATTAGCTGAGGCTACAAAACATTCTATGTGGCTTAGACAAATTATTGATTAATTTGAATCAGAATTCTGATGCAATTCCAATCAACTGTGACAATCAGGGAGCTCTAAAACTTGGACAGAATCCACATAATCATCAAAGGACTAAACACATAGATGTACGCTACCATTATATTCGAGACAACAGAAGGAAAAGATCAGTATAGAGTACCTGACGACAGAGAAACAACTAGCAGACATACTGACAAAACTACTTCCTCGCCCAAGATTTAAATATTGCTTAAAATTAATTTGTATGTAATCTGTTTATTTAAGAGTAAGAGAGCTTGTTAAAAAGGGATACTCTATATTAAGCCAGATGGCACTAGTTTATTTAAAAGTTTAATTTGGTTCCCTATCAATGTTATACGTAATCTAAGTTCTTCTAGTGAGAAAGCTCTTTCTCTGTTTTTTATGCTCTATCTCTCTCGTCCTTCTTTAAGACGCTTGTAACGACGTACTCTTTGTAATAGTCTTAAGTCATATTAAGTCTTCAAATAAAGATAATTTACTGCAGAATCAGATCTGGTTGTAACAAAATCACATTTCTCGCTGTAACTGACTTATATGATAGGGTAAGGATTTAAAAATTGACATGAAAATATAATTTGATATTACCTACTTATCGGTATATGTTAGACTTGAGATTGAGGTAAAGGCAATTTTCATATGTTTATTCGGCTAGAGCCTTATGTAAAATTTTACTATAAAATTAACAATGATAATATACACTCCCGGCCAAAAGTTTGGTTGCAGTAGTAAAAGCATAAGAAAATTTCAGTGTGACTCATTTTTTTTATGACTTGTCGGTAAGAATAATCTCCTTATTATGTAAAATGATTATATTACTTCGTTTTTTAGTAATACTAATACTAATTTCCTTATATTTATTTATTTTATCTGTTCAAAACACGATTACTTATTAACTCATTAAGGCCCATGGCCAGTATAGCCGAGATAGCGACAAACTATTGGATTTATAGCATAAGATAAAAATAAGGTTCAAATTTTGTTTGTTAAGTTTTTCTTTTGTTTGTTAATAAGAAATTGTTTGAATAATTCGTTTTATTAATTGTTTTTTGCAAAATCTAAAAATATTATTAGATTCTACGGGAAAAATCATGAAGATTTTGTCTGAAACATTTTCTTGTAGGAGCTTTAGTTTCGCCAGAAAAAATTAAAGAAGAAAGTGGGTTTTCGGCATTTTTTCAACTTTTTTCGCAAACGCCGTTACTGGTTTGAATTATGAATAGAAGAGTGCTCAATAAATATCTGATTCATAATATACAAGGAGTCACATAAGCACGTTTTTATGATAATTTTTGAATTAGTTATAACAAATTATTTAAATAATTGTATAATAAAATAATTGTTATATAGTGTGCTTTCCAGCAATGACACTGTGTAACACAGTGAATCATTTCATCTCTCTTTAACATTCAACAAATAACAAGGACGAAATGATACATTGTGTTACATAGTGTCGTCTGTGTACCTTGCTGAAAAGCTTCTATATAATTCAAAAATTATCATGCTTTTTTTGGAAGCAAAATAGGATAAATAAATTTGTTTTTTTTTAGAGATAATCATAAACTTCCCGTGGAGTCTATTGGAGTCCCAGTGACCGCAACGGCCATTTTTATTTAAAACAAATAAAAAAATTGAAGTATATAATTGTTTGTTTATTAATATATATGGTAAATACTTTTCTGCATAAATAATTAAAAAAACGGTGTAAAAAAAGTTATAAGAACAGTGAAACGCGAACCCGCAACCTCAAAAGTTTTAGCGTAGCGCCTAGTGCTACGCCGTTGCTTGAAAATTGTTGTACTGCACTGACAAGGGAAGCCCACACCCTCATCGATTTTGATGAATTTTTGTGGGAATGTAGTATCGATATAGAAACAACAAATAGTAAACGGAGACGATGCAACTCTCAAGCGTTTACGAGAAAAAAATTTTTAAAGTTTCGCGAGGTCATTATAAGGACTTCGAATACCATTGAAATCACGAAACAAGCGTAGCTTGGTGAATAAAGCACTAGCGCGCGAAGCGCTGGGTCTGTGGTTCGATTCGTGGCTTTTGCATATTTCTTTTTTTACCATTTTTTAAATTTTAATTATTTTTCTATTATTATTAAACGCTGAAAAATGAGAAAAATTAAATAAAAATTTAATTTAAAACACAAATTATATTAAAAATTGTATTTTTTCGAAATGTTAAAGTTTATTACAAATACTAATATAATTTATTAAATATATATTGAAATAAATTACATTAATTTTTACAAACTTACCTTACAATTGGAACATACATTTAGGTGATATTTATCATAAAAGCTTATAAATGTGTTAGCGCATCGGATAAAGATTGATTTTATACCCTTGCGTCAACGATACTAGAATTCGGCCCGAGAAACATGTAGACAATAAAATTGCCACTTTTCCGTAAAAACTGCAAGTTGAGTGGCTACAAATTTCTCGGACCGAATTCTCGTGGACACAAGGGTTTAAAATCAATCTTTATCCGATGTGCTAGACACACGTTTTGTAGGCTTTTATGAGTATCACAAGTAAATGTTCTAATTGTAAGATAAATTTGTAAAAATTAATGTAATTTATTTCAACATATTTTTAATAAATTATATTAATATTTATAATAAACTTTAACATTTCGAAAAAATACAGTTTTTATAATATAATTTGTGTTTTAAATTTAATTTTTATTTAATTCTTCTCATATTTTAGCGTTTAATAATAATAGAAAAATAATTAAAATTAAAAAAATAGTAAAAAAAGAAATATGCAAAAGCCACGAATCGAACCACAGACCCAGCGCTTCGCGCGCTAGCGCCTTACTTACCAAGCTACGCTCGGTTCATGATTTCAATGGTATTCGAAGTCCTTATAACGACCTCGCAAAACTTTAAAAATTTGTTTTTCGTAAACGCTTGAGAGTTGCATGGTCTCCGTTTAATTATTTGTTGTTTCTATATTGATACTAAATTTCCCACAAAAATTCACCCAAAAGGGTGACCCCAAGGGTGTGGGCTTCCCTTGTGAGACTTAAGAAACGCATAAAAATCAAACCACGATTTCTCGAAATGCTTGAGAGTTGCGTCGTCATCGTTTACACTTCTAGAATTATATTACATACCTGCCAAATTTATAAGAAATCGGTGATCCGAAGAGTGTGTGATTCTCTTAGATGATTTACTCTAATTGTACAATTATATAAGAATTTATTTTAAGCAATAATTTTTTTAAAGATTGCTATATGTTACAATAATTGAATTTAGAATTAATGATTTTAAAAGTTAGATTTAGACTTATTACACAATATATTATACGAGGGTAAGTCCAATAAGTAGATGCAATGTTGCTCTAATTGTCGTTAGGTTGGCTTGACGGCTTTGTGTGCTCGCCAGCCACTAGATGGCACCGGTGACTTCGCCACATAGGGGTGAGACGCTGTCTAAATTTCAACAGTTCTTCGAGTTCTACAATTTTTCACGGGTAGTTCTGATCGTATCCAAAGATTTTCTAAAGAGTTCTGGCAATTTGCATTATTATTTAATTTTTTAAATTTTTAAGTCCAAAAATCGCGCGTTTTCTCATATATGGGTGAGACGCTGTACGTTATCTCAGAGTTCTGATGACAGTATTATATTTTCCAAGTAGGTACGAATGTATTTAATAGTTTTCCGAAGAGTTCCGATAAATATCCTTATTTATTATTTGTTTAAAAATTTTTAAAGTCCAAAAATCGCGCGTTTTCTCATATATGGGTGAGACGTTGTACGTTATCTCAGAGTTCTGATGACAGTATTATATTTTCCAAGTAGGTACGAATGTATTTAATCGCTTTCAGAAGAGTTCCGATGAATATCGTTATTTATTATTTGTTTAACAACTTTTAAAGCGCATATATGAGAAAACGCGCGATTTTTGGACTTAAAAAATTTTTAAACAAATAATAAATAACGATATTCATCGGAAAGCGATTAAATACATTCGTGATGTGACGACACAATAAAGTGTCGTCACTAAATCTCCGCGGCCGACCATCCGCCAAGCACGGGGACACGGCGTGCGCAATACCCACGAGGAACCGCGACCCCACTACGAGCCGACGCATGAAAGGGGTCGCCGAATCGTTATATAAGCCGGCTCGCGCGAAGAGCCGGCACCAGTTCCTGACCCGAGATTCTTCCCGATACCGGCCTCAGAGGCTCCCGAGGACTCCTAGCAGCTCCTACACCAGTTTTCGATACCCGTAGTCGACAGAGACGGTATCGCCTCTCCGCAACTTGGTCACGGCCAGCGTTCGCCTTCCCCACGCCCGTAGTCGACGGAGACGGTATTGCCTCTCCGCAGCTTGGTCACGGCCAGCGGTCGACTTCCCGATACCAGTAGGCGACGGAGACGGTATTGCCTCTCCGCAGCTTGGCTACGGCCAGCGTTCGATTTTCAGCCGCCGGTCTGACCGGCGTAGATCTCGCGTAGACGCCACGCGACCGCGAACCTACCAACCCGAAGAACGGCGCCCCACGTGCATCGCCTGGGGGCACGTATAGCAGGCTCACCCGCCGCGCCCCGAACCTTGGGTTCCGACGAGCCCATTCGCGGCAAGCGAGCAAATCGGAACGTTACAGTACCTACTTGGAAAATATAATACTATCATCAGAACTCTGAGATAACAGTGTCTCACCCATATATGAGAAAACGCGCGATTTGGACTTTAAAAATTTTTAAACAAATAATAAATAACGATATTCATCGCAACTCTTCGGAAAGCTATTAAATACATTCGTACCTACTTGGAAAATATAATACTGTCATCAGAACTCTGAGATAACGTACAGCGTCTCACCCATATATGAGAGAACGCGCGATTTTTGGACTTAAAAATTATTTAAAAAATTATATAATAATGCAAATTGCCAGAACTCTTTAGAAAATCTTTAGATACGATTAGAACTATCCGTGAAAAATTGTAGAACTCGAAGAACTGTCGAAATTTAGACAGCGTCTCACGTATATATCCGAAACGTACATTTCGCGGTATTTAAAATTATTTAAAAATTAAAATAACATTGTTTCTCGCCAGAACTCTTTCTGGAACTCATCTAGAACTATAGATCTTTTTATAGAAAATCCTGCAGAAATCTAGTCGGAAATCATCGCAGGATAAAGTGAGACGCTGTGTGAATCTGGCGTCTCACTTTGCACTAAGGCTTTTTTTTTTGTTTTAATGGACAGAATTTTTTGTTTTATCTATCAGGAACTATTGAAAATCTACCCAGAACTCTCAATAATTAGTGAGTTTCCACCAAATGATACGCCAGCTTCACACACACAATGCTCTGCCATCATACAATGATATTTTATTTGGCGATATTTTAATATAATTCTTTATTATCGCTAGATGGCGTGATGAAAAGTAAATCGAAAGTAAGAACGACATACTGAAAGTATAAAAGAACCAATTCAATTACCCTAATAACCAAGTACTAGCAGCATACTGGCAATACTTATGCCAGCAAATCGAAGCATGAATATTGATCAAATTCCTGTCCACTGCATCCACGTTAAGTTTATTTTCTGGCAGTACAATCTGCTGCCACAATGTGACAGTAGAAACGCAGAAAAAATGAAACATGGCGTCCCGCCACAATGTGACGTGAAAAACGCAGCTAATATAAAACAAAGTCTGCAATATCATTTAACTACAGCAGATAAGGAATAAAAATCGAGCATGATCTGCTGTCACGATATAACAGTAAAAACACGGCAGAAATGGATATACATATGCATGCATACATTGTTTAATATTAGCTACATCTTTAATACATTGTGACGGCACGCCATGCTTTATTTCTGCTGTTACATTCCCAGTAAGCAATTTGTCAGCAAATTGTTGTCAAATTGGCACCAAATTCACTCAAAACTTGGTACCAAATACTATAGCATCCGTGTCTGCGATCAGCTTGTGTTTTGCTGACAAAGCTTGCGGACATAACTTGACCGCAAATTGTCGCCAAAGAGCGAGCAAGGTTTGCGTACGCAATTTGACATCAAATTGTTGCCAAAAAGCGAGCAAAGTTTGCGTACGCAGTTTGACATCAAATTGTCGCCAAAAAGCGAACAAGGTTTACGTACGCAGTTAGACATCAAATTGTTACCAAAAAGCGAGCAAGGTCTGCGTAACGCAGTTTGATGCTAAATTGTCGGCAAAAAGATCTTTGAAGAACCTCTTATTTTATACTTATTTATCACTGAAATTACATTCAATGCACACATGTGCGAAAAATCGTTACTGAGAACAACACTGATTGCGTTCTCAAAAATTAATTTTCAAATCAATTTCATGATTCAATTAGACTAGATAGGAATTTTAAGCTTGTATATATATATATTCAAATCAAACGGATTTTACTTACGCGAAAGCGTAAGTAAATCCGTTTGATTTGAATATATATATATACGCGAAAGCCCTTGCGACTCCTAACGGCGTGAGCGGAACTTATACAAGATTGCGAGCTTACTACTGCGTGTACAGACCTTGCTCGCTCTTTGGCGACAATTTGATGACAAACTCTGTTGTATAAACCTTGTTTGCTTTTTGACGGCAAGTTGGTGTCAAACTGCGTTGCGCAGACCTTGCTCGTTTTTTGATAACAATTTGGCGTCAAGTTGTAACAGTAAATCTTGCTCGGGATTTGGCGACTATTTGTTAGTACGGTATGCCAATAGATTTTGGTATGTTTTTGATGACAATTTATCAACATCATTTTATATAGCAGAATTTGTATCAAATTTGGTGCCTTTTTGCTTACAAAACTTCATAGCAAGCTTTTAGCAAAATTTGCTTTAGCAAGCTTGGCTATCTGGATTGTGGCAGCAGATCGTACTACCAGAAAATAAACTTAATACGAACGCAGTGGACAGGAATTTGCTCAATATTCATGCTTCGATTTGCTGGCATATTGACAGCATTCTGCTAGCATTTGATTATTAGGGAAGCTGAGCCAAAAGTGACCAGAATTTTAAGACTCACCCAAATCTGTTATCGATCTACAATTGATAAACAGCTGCTGATTTGTTACGTCAATCTGTTATCTTACTGTTAGTGTCAGTTTTGCTCTGATATTGCATTCAATTTCATATTAGGCTGAAATATTTAGTTTTTGGTTACAATTGGAGCGCATTCAAGAGCACAGTAGGCTCTGGATTTGACAACCTCACTTTGTAGAGAATTATTTCCCTATTGTTAACAATTCGCAAGCAAATAGTTAGCTGGGACACTAAAGTTTAGGGATTATTTCAGATTAAACACAATACAATCTAAAAATAAGCTGGATACGCAGTTTCATAAGTACAGCAGGCTATAATCTGAAGTAAAATATTAATTTAATTTTACTTTATTTTTTAATGGTCACAATAAATAACACACTATCGCAATAAATATTTTTATTAACAAATTCATTGTTGTGACCATTAAATGAAAATAACAAAATACATACACGTATCATAAACTAGAAAGGTATATTAAATGAGAATAAGTTTGAATAGTTAACTTTTAAACTCGAATATTATTTTCAACTTAGAAGTAACGCTTAAATTAATTCTCTTCATAATAATACTGATATCAATTCTCAAAAGAATAATCCTCAAATTAACACTCAAATTGAGGGTTACTTATTGTTAGATTGAATGTCCGAAATAGTACTCAAATTAAGTTTCTTTTTAGTGTTATTTTAAATGTATTTTTGAGCGTTTTTTGGTAAGATTAGTGACAATATTGTTCCAACTCTTTAATTATTTATATTATTTATATCATTTAGTTTATTTCTATAACATTATTTTTGAAATATTAAAATAATTTATCAACATCAAAATTAAATATTTCAGAAGTGTTAAATCTAATATCGTAAAACTAGTATGATAAATAAATATTAAAAATAAGAATTTAACGAATTTTAAGTCTTATCAGATAGTCATTTGCACACATTGTAATTGGAGAAAAAGAAGACATATTTAATCATTTTGAACATGATATATTTAAAAGTAATACTTGAAAATATTTAAAGATGTTTGAAGCGTCTCATGGTAAAACCAGCCAAGAATTTTATAGCATTATTTATTTATACGTATATATTTATATATATTTACATATATTTACATATATATATTATATATATATATATATACACACTGCTCAAAAAAAATATGGCATCAAAAAATTTATGCCAAAAATTATCGAAATTTAACAGATCATAATTCTGCGAGAAATAATCGTAGAGCAATAAACTTTTTTTTAAATTAAAAGTTAAAATCTCAGCTTTAAAATGGTGTACATATTTTTTTGATTAGGGACATTTATGCAACAGAAACCTCTTAAATTAGAGGGCATGTTTGATATTTTAAAATTAGCTTAATTTGAAAGCGTGCACGGATTTGGATAATTTTTTTTTCGAGCATGTTATATACATCAAATGAAAGCCTAATTCTTCTCTTTTAATTTGAGTGGTTGCTGATCGCTGTGCGATTTTTTTCACCGAGTTATCAAGGTTTGAAGAAGAAATGGTCATTTTGTCTTTGATCACTTATTACTCGTAAACAAATCAACATACAGTACTCCGCGAAGAAGCATTAAAAAGCTGAAAGTTAGCTCTTTTAAACGCTGTTATTGTTTTCTTGTTAGCCTTACTTTTTCTAATAAAAAATAAGTTCAAATGTCATATAAAAAAATCACATATTTTACGTTTCTTCTTTAATTCGATATATTATCATGAAAAAAGATCCAATCAAATCACTAAAGCAAAGTTTTGTAGTTCAAGTATACCACAATAAAAAACAATAACGTTTATCAGCTAAAACATTTTTATTCCATATGTCCATCGTTCTTGAAATTGTCTAAATTGCTAAAAACTAAAAAACTATCGATATTGCGTTAAAGTTAAAATTTTAAGCTTGAATAATGCATGTTTAATTTCTTCAGACGTT
This sequence comes from Tetramorium bicarinatum, assembly GCA_928718305.1. Taxonomy (NCBI): domain Eukaryota; kingdom Metazoa; phylum Arthropoda; class Insecta; order Hymenoptera; family Formicidae; genus Tetramorium; species Tetramorium bicarinatum. The sequence goes on from OV788325.1 coordinate 20,796,730, forward strand.
CTTTATCCATTTATTATGGTAAAGCAAATCGTTCTCTTAATTTTCAACAATTTAAGTTAGATCTGCGATCAAAGTCAAAATGACCATTTCTTCTTCAAACCTCTTGATAACTCGGTGAAAAAAAATCGCACAGCGATCAGCAACCACTCAAATTAAAGGAGAAGAATTAGGCTTTCATTTGATGTATATAACATGCTCGAAAAAAAAATTATCCAAGTCCGTGCACGCTTTCAAATTAAGCTAATTTTAAAATATCAAACATGCCCTCTAATTTAAGAGGTTTCTGTTGCATAAATGTCCCTAATCAAAAAAATATGTACACCATTTTAAAGCTGAGATTTTAATCTTTAATTTAAAAAAAAGTTTATTACTCTACGATTATTTCGCGCAGAGTTATGATCTGTTAAATTTCGGTAATTTTTGGCATAAATTTTTTGATGCCATATTTTTTTTGAGCAGTGTATATATATATATATATATATATATATATATATATATATATATATGTATAAATTACAAAACCGTACACCGGAAAACCTGATAGGTATAGAAAAAATTTGGAATGAAGATTACATTGTACGCCGAAAATAAATAAATGTCCGCGTATGTATAAAAATGAAGCTCCTAAATATAAAGAAATATCTCAATGTGAAAGATAAACTTGGCCTATTTTGATGCATAGAGCTGACTTGGCCGGTAATAATGCACAAATTGTATAGTCTTAACCGGTTATAATACATGAAAAATGTTAATATGGAAGGTTTTTATGTAAGTATTTTTATTTTTGACTTTTAATTACATTCAAATAAACTTGTTTTTTTTTTCTTTATGAAATACAACTAGATAAAAATTTTCCAATTTAACCAATTTTATTTTTGTTAACAGTACTTTCAAGTAGAATACAAAATACACACAAAAACAGAATACAAACACAATACAAAATAAATTTTCAAAATAATAAACTCAAAAATACATCAACTTGCATAATATTTCTTATACATTCCCATACAGCACAAAAATGTTTCAGAACTTTTTCAAAAAGGTTTCATTCAATAGAATTGAAACATTTCAGAAATATAGCGAAATATTTCTGCAACATCTCTGAGATATTTCTGGGATAGCAAAATGTTCGCCTTCTTTGCCTTTCTACAGACGTGCTGAAAAGTTATTAAAATAAATCTAAAACCTATTCGAAATATTTCAAAAGTATCACTGAAAAGTTATAGAAATCATTCTACAATAAAATATTGTAGGAATATTTAAAAAAACACTTCAATACATTTAAAAATATTTATTTGAAAATAATGTCATATTTATTCTCAGAAAACACCAATTAACAATTACATAAATGTTAGTTGTCATTTATGTAACTGCAGTTAGTAAACACAGTTATATATGTGTGTATATGTTATATAACCACAATATAACCGGATAAGTAATAAGTAATATTACAGAAAATGTTACCAGTAACATACCAGTTTATTATAATTTCCCACTCATATAATATGTAATATTAGAGGAAACTCACCAATACCGGCACACTGGTTTGTTTTTTAACAATACTTCTTAAACAAAAGCTAAAAATAAAAGTTCGATAGCAGAAATATAAACTAGAAAGTGTCTTCTATCAAATGGTATAGTAGTCATTATAATACTATTTCGTATTTTGTAAATAATTAATATTTTCGCAACATGTCAAAAGGAGTGTATGAGAGATTGGGCTCCAAAATTGGAACACGTATTTAAGATTACAATAAGTGCCCAAATAGATTTATTTCAGCATATTGTCTACATAGAAACTAAATTTGGAAATTAAAAATAGTAGCAGAAATACGTAAAGATGCGTCCTCATATAATGACAATTTTATCAACATATAAAAGTAGCCATCTGATGCCATAAAAATTACGTCAATATGCCGTTTAGCTGTCAGAAAGAAGATGCTATTAATCCGAAATTATTGTAGCAATACACTGTAAATATTTTAATTAAAATAATACATAATTAATATTACTAACCCTAACAGCACATGTAGATACTGAGAATGATTCTCAATCGATATCGAGAATGATCGGAGAATATCTTAACAGTATATCATATATATTCTCAGGATCTTCGAAATACGTACTATGATTTACTTAATACCCAAAATACACCATTTGTTGCAGCAGTATAACACGAAAGTAACAACTATAAGCACACAATATTTCTAGAATATTATATGAATATTATTAATAATTAAAATATTACTGTAATATTCTGAGAATATTACATAATATTTTTTAATGTCATGGGAACATTCTTTCGATATGTCCATTCCACACAATATCCTTGATATATTATTTTAATATCCGTGGAATATTATAAAAATATTCTTAGAACATTATTCTGGTAAAAAATTAACGTTCATATAAAATTTTAAAAGCATAGAAATTAATAACAAAATATAAATAAAAATTAAATGATTACACAGGCACACAAAAAAACAAAAGTTGTCTGAACTGAATACTCCACTAGGCTATCTTTATGTATTTTGACGCGCTGAACACGAATCCGTCGTCAGTTTAACCCCAGCACCCTTGGGTTTCGAGTAAATCAAGAAAAATAACCAAAAATCATGGAAAAGTCGATTGATGGACATCAGCAATGAATGAAAAAATTTATTTGGACCGGACCAAGCCTTATTCTTACGTATTTTGACGCGTTGAACACAAATCCGTCGTCAGTTTAACCCGAGCACCCATGGGTTTCGAGTAAATCAAGAAAAATGACCAAAAATCGTGGAAAAGCCGATTAATGAATATCAGCAATGAATGAAAAAATTTATTTGGACCAAACCAAACCTTATGCTCATGTATTTTGACGCGCTGAACACGAATCTGGCATTAATTGAGCTGCCTGACCTTTCCGATTTAAGTATTTTGAAAAAACGCAAGAGATGATTCAATCCCCAGTCTGATCAGTTGAAATAATTCCATTATCTCGAATAAAGAAATGTATACTTCGATCTATTTACTCTTGTCTGTTTACTCTTGTTTCTTACGTTTGTAACGTTCTCTTTTATCCTCGAACGACCTATGCAGTTTTCTGACTCTTTTCGAATTACTGTCGCGTTCAATTACTCTTTTCAGCAACCAACAGTAGTCCGCCATCATGTTAACATCTCATCTGCCCTGGTATCTTCTTTCAATTTCTTTCAGATCTTGATGGAAGCGTTCATCCTGCTCCTCGCTGTGATCACCTAAGTTTTCAGGAAAATATTCCAGATGGGAATCCAAAAAATGTAGTTTGACATTCATCAAACACCCTAAGCGCTCATAATTTTCTATCATTTCTGCTACGATAACATCATAGTTCTGACTCCGGTGGTTTCCCAAAAAGTTTTCAGCGACGTTGCGATAACTCAGCCACGCTGCTCTCTCGATATCTGTCATTGTTAGTATAAAATGTTCATCGCGAAACATTTTACGGATTTGAGGTCCGTCGAAAATACCCTCTTTCAATTTCGCATCACTCAATTGCGGAAATTGACGTATTAAGTACTCGAAACATTGTCTCTCTTTGTTCAAAGCCTTGTCAAATTATTTCATCAGACCAAGTTTTATATGAAGTGGAGGAAGCAGTATTTTCGAGGGATCGAGCAAAGGCTGTTCTATGACATTGTGGCTTCCTGGGTTGAGTGCTACTCTTGTTGGCCATTGTTTCTGTTTGTAGTGATTTGTACGATCCCATAGACACAAGAAGCAGGGATATTTTGTAAATCCTGATTGCTGTCCCAGGATGATACATATGATTTTCAAATCACCGCAAACTTGTCACTTGTGCTCTGTATATCTGATTCTCTCCAAACGTGACGTCTACAATCCCGAGGAATGGAGATTGTTCATAGATTCTTCAAAACGAAGTCTGAAGGCGGTACTATTACGCAATGGAAATAAATACGCAAGTCTTCCAATAGCACACTCAATCACATTGAAAGAAAGTTATGAAAGCATACGTGTGCTGTCGTATGCTTTCATAACTTTCTTTCAATGTGATTGAGTGTGCTATTGGAAGACTTGCGTATTTATTTCCATTGCGTAATAGTACCGCCTTCAGACTTCGTTTTGAAGAATCTATGAACAATCTCCATTCCTCGGGATTGTAGACGTCACGTTTTAATTCATTCAAACCACGAACATCTGTGCAGTACACTAAAGAGCAGTCGTCATCTTTATTAAAGTATTTCCGAAATTCCTTCTCTTGATTCCTGTAAACAGTCGCTTTCGTTCCTGGTTCTACCAATCCTCGGCTCTTTAATTTTGCTATAAATTCTGATCTTTAGGAAGTCCCATTTCTCTAATGAAATCATCTAACTCTTCTTGATTCAATGATTCCGGTTGTTTTGTTTTACCTCTCGGTTCATACATATCTTCACTTCCTTCTATTTCACTCTCGCTGTCTTCACTTTCCTCGTCAGCGTGGTCCTCGTCTTCGATTTCTTTTTCATTTCCCGCTTCAACTCTCACAGGAACATCATCCGCCGAAGAACTGGTGTCTATCCTCTCGTCATGGACCTCTGTTGAACACGTTGCTTTTATTACTAAAGACACATCTAGATATACGATTTTTGACTTATTTTTACCGTTGAATCCCGTTATTATTGTCTTGCAAAAGTAACAGTCTTCTTGTGATTATATACATAAGAATAAGGCTTGGTCCGGTCCAAATAAATTTTTTCATTCATTGCTGATGTCCATTAATCGGCTTTTCCATGATTTTTGGTCATTTTTCTTGATTTACTCAAAACCCAAGGATGCTGGGATTAAACTGACGACGGATTCGTGTTCAGCGCGTCAAAATACATAAGAATAAGGCTTGGTCCAGTCCAAATAAATTTTTTCATTCATTGCTGATGTCCATTAATCGGCTTTTCCACGATTTTTGGTCATTTTTCTTGATTTACTCGAAACCCAAGGGTGCTGAGGTTAAACTGACGACGGATTCGTGTTCAGCGCGTCAAAATACATAAAAATAGCCTAGTGGAGTATTCAGTTCAGACATTTTTTTTGTTTTTTTGTGTGCCTGTGTTATTATTTAATAAATATCTGAAAAAATTCATTTTGTGAAATTTTATGTTTCTTTAGTGATTTATACTTCTAAATATATTGTAATTTTAGCTGAGACCATTTTTATACAATGTAATAACCCACATAGCGCATAATTGTAATTCCCATCAGGTATGAGGAATTTGTGTAGTGTACGGGCTGTTAGATAGGAAGGCTTAGAAGCCCATTTGCTGTACAAAAAGTTATAATCAGTGGTTACGGCTAACAGCACTGAACTGCGGAAAAGTCCAAGAACTCTACTGAAGGTCCCCTTTTTATAGAGATCGTAGATGATTTTCACATGCGAGAAAGATTCGCTGCCTAGCGAACATCTTTTCGACTTCGCTGAAGTGACACCAATAATCGAAGAAAATATTGATGAAGATTAATATTTTATATAATTCTGTATTTATATATATATATATATATATATATATATATATATATATATATATATATATATATATATATATACCAAGTGTAGAAGTATGAAACCGGAATTTTTTTGTAAAAATTACACGTCTGTTATTTGAAAATTATAAAAAATATTTTATTCAAAATAGTCTCCATTGGAATTTATACATTTTAACCTCTCCGGCAGGTTATGAATGTCACGCCAAAAAAACAATTCTTCCTTTGAAGCGAACCAGTTGTCGAGCCATTTTCGTACATTTTCATTCGAATCGAAGTGTTGTTCGGCGAGTGCATGTTCCAATGATGCGAACAGATGGTAATCGGACGGAGCCAAATCTGGAGAATAAGCATGCGCTAGTATTTCCCAATTGAACGCCTCGATCATATCCGTGACCCGTTTTGCTGTGTGTGAGGGGGCATTATCAAGAAACAAAATGACTTTACGTTGCCTTTTTGCATATTCCGGTCATTTTTCACGTATTGCTCGATTTAAATCGATCATTTGTTGTTGATACCGATCAGTGTTAACGGTTTCGCCAGGTTTTAGAAGCTCAGTTCTTGTCTTCAAACTTTTTCGGTGGTTTCCCACGCTCCTCGTTTCTCACGTCAAAATCACCACTTTTAAATTTTTTAAACCACTCGAAGCACTGAGTTTTGCCAAGAGCATGTTCACCGTATGCTTCGACAAGCATTCCCAGTGAGAAACGATTGGTCAAATCGAAATCGAATCGATATTGAATCGATGTTTTTTGCGTCGAAAAGGCATCACGTCGACATCGATTCGATATCTTTTCGATTATCATTTCTCACTGGGATTCTATGCGATTCTGCAGCAGTTTTCTTCAAATGATAGCAGAAAACCAATGCTGTCCGCAAATCATTATTCATAGGCACAAAACTCGACATGTTTGAGGTTATAGAAAAATATACCGGTGTATGAAACTTAGGTTATTGTGTGTTGGCAAACTTCGTCAGCTGTTAGAGGGAGAAGATGGCGCTACAGAAGCGGTCTTACGGTCTTTAAACTGATAGCGAGCACCATTATAGGGAAATTCCGGTTTCATACTTCTACACCTGGTATATATGTCTCTTGAGTTAAAAATTACTGTCATAAGGTTTTCGTGTTGTTTTTAAAGTAAAATAATCTGTTGTTTTTACTCCTTATAAATTGATTGTAAATATATGTTTATAACAATTTTAACTGTTTTGCAACAAAAATATATCTGGCGTAAAGGTTACAAAGTTTTTTATTTATTTATTAACTAGGTGTGAGAGTACAAAAGTGCATGTTAATATTTTTTAAACGAAACAGCAGTGTTATCTGTACACGTTCTATACAAGTTGTAATTTTTAAATTGTTTTGAAATTTTTTTTACTTTGAAGGAAACCTTGGAAAAATCTGAAAAAATTTGGGTACATCTTGGTGTATGTCCCCTATATACACAAATAGTTTCAGACTTTTTCAGCCCGTCATTTCCGAGACAGAAATAAAAAATACAAGAAAAATGGGGTTTTTCGTATTTTTGAAGATGACGTCGCGGGATTTACTTAAGGGGTAACACTACCTTGACACTTTCAAAAAATCGAAAAAAGTTTTTTTTTTCTTAAAATATTCCTTATAGTCTCAAAAATGATATATATGAGACCTGACTTCGAAGTCGCAAAGGAAAATAAAGTTTTGAGTGAGTATAACGAAGCGCGTCAACGTGTTGTGCTATGTCGTGTAAACTTTAAACGCGTTTTTCTCGAAATAGTATTTTTCGAAACAGCGAGCAGCATAACTTCGCCAATTTTTATCCGATCGACTTCAAATTTTACCCAGATCTTTATTTCAACATTATCTAGGACTGTACGTAGGATTTTTGCGATATCTTAAAAATTCTCGCCGCTATCGCTTTATTTCATTCAAATTTTTGAAGCGAAAAATAACTTTTTTTTCAAAATTGCTATTTTAATAAAAATGCATATTTCTCAAAACGGCTACGTACATCTCTAGTTTTGAATATGTAGAAAATAAATATTTTTGGTTTTTTGTTCTAAGACTAACCACTGCAGAGTAATCGTGCCCGCCGTTTTGCATGTCGTGCCAAACCACGTACAAAAAGATAGCCATCATGCGCTTAATTTTTAAATTAAATATATTTTTAAATATAATTTTAAAAATATTTTTTATATTCCTTAATATACTCGTAATAAACGCCAAAAAAGATTTGTTCCTTGCACAGTATAGTTCTCTTTTAAAAAATTCTTAAAAATGCTTTAAAATTTCAAGTCCCAAGATGGTGTTACCCCTTAAGAGTAATCATTGAACTTTGTAAAACAAACTAGAATACGTATTCGGAATAAAAAAAAATCGTGTGTATCCATCTTGGTTTCAAAGTTATATCAAATTAAAACATTTTGGAATTTTTTTGACTTTGAAGATAACCTTAGAGGAATCCGAAAAAATTCTAGTATATTTTGATACACATCTCCTATATACTCAAATTTTTTCAGATTTTTTGGACGAAAGGCTTCTGAGAAAAAAATTAAGATACAAAAAAAACAGGTTTTTTAAGCTGCTTGGAAAGGGGAGGGGGTGAGGGGCGCTAAAAAGATTAGAAATTTTGTTTTTAAGTACAAACAAGTTCAAATAGACTTTTTTCAAAAAGATGAACAGGAGCATTTCGATTATTATAATGGGAGATACCCTTTGTCCGTGCCATTTTTAAATAGAAATATAGAATGAAAAAGTATTTTAAATATTTCTAACACACTTATAAAATATTCTATTAATACAACTATTTTTTTTCCTTGAACAAATAAACAGCGATAAAATGAATGTGGTATAGAACTTACAATTAGTCATATTTATTTACAGTTGTTCAAGATTATCAAGGAAAAAAAAATGGGAATATTTTACAAGTGTGCTAAAATTATATAAAATGTTTTTTCATACAGGTATCTTAAGATAGTCTTGAACAGCCGTAAATGAATATGACTAATTGTAAGTTCTATACCACATTCATTTTATCGCTGTTTATTTACTCAAGGAAGAAAAATAGTTTTTCTATTTTATAAATTTTTTATTTTTATATAAATTATTTTAAAAAGAAAAAATAGTTTTGGAGTATTTTATAAATGCGTTAAAACTATTTAAAGTATTTTTTCATTCAGATATATTTCTATTTCAAAATGGCACAAACAAATTTTTAATGTAAATGTGGCGGCAAGCATAGTGCGAGGCATCGCCGCACAGTGGGGCCGATTCCCGAAAAGCTGGTCAAAAGTTGAAAAATTTTAAATATTTACTTGAAACATCTTATATAGGGGTTTTTGGGGTCGCTGATAATTTAAAGTTAAAATTAAAAAAACAAAATGGCGGCTACGAAATACAAAAAAGCATATCTATAAACCATAATTTTTATTGGTTTTATGTAAAATTTTGTACACATAGGTTTTCGAAGTCTCTGGTTAGTAATCTGAAGTCAAAATAAAAACAAAATAAAACAAAATGGCGGCTACAAAATACTAAAAAGCATATTTATAAACTGTAATTTTTATTAGTTTTATGAGAGAAAATTAGTGTACATAGATTTTTGATGAGTTGATTCCATAAAAAGGGAAAAATATTTTTAAAAATTTTCGTTGGGATTCGATAAAAAAAGACAAATAAGTTAAGAAATACAGTACAAAGCCGTAAAAAATACATTTGAATTTACAAAAATATTATATACATACAGTACAAATAATTACATACAAAATTACATACATACAATACAAATAACTACATACAAAAATATTACATGCTAATATTTACATACAAATTATTCTTCATCAGTTGAATTATCTGTATCAAAACTTGAAGATTCTAACAACATAGAAAAAGAAGAGATAGAATCAGCACTGGATGGATAAAATGTTGGTGAAGCAATGCAATTGTTTCTGGAAATAAGGATTTTAATTTCTTTTGTGGCAATTTCCTTAAACTTGATATATACGGATCTAATGCTGCTAGCAAGCGCAAGAAAAGATCTTCCATCGATTTCATTCTACTGCATTTTCGTGCAAAATCTTCACGGTATCTTTTAATAAATATATTACGAGACTCCTGTGCATCTTCAGACATTTGTCCGATTGATAGTAAAGCAGATTGTATTATTTCAGAGCCGTGAATTAAAAGTTTGGGTACAGAAGTAGGCATGTAGAATCAGGGATATAAATCGACAAATTTTCGTGTTGTTTTTATTGTGTATTCTTGGAAATCTAATATTTTAATTTCATAACCACTTAAGGTTGTATGACCCCTTAGAAGAAAAAAATGCCAAATTCCTCAAACTTTGTCAGATCATAATTTGTATTATATTAATAAAGCATTGTGCCAAGTTTGAACAAGTTTGCGAGGCCTGTTCAAAAGTTATTACAATTTGAATTTTAACATAGGCTCTTATGGGAATTCATCAAGTTTCACTATTTTTTAAACTTCATTTGAGAAATTAATATAGAAGAAAATATGGCATACTTTCAAAACTTTGCAGAAATGTTAACAAACATCTTAAAAACAAATTAGTACAAAAAAAATGAATGAATGAAAAAAATGACTTCGAGAATATTTTCTGAAATATTAAGTGAAAACCAAACAGACAACAGTCTCGCTGAACTCGTAAGTGCGGAAATGCGGCAACAGCGCACTATGACATCCCTCAAACGATGCGTCTGTATACTACACGCGCTACTTCGCGTTCACGCAGCTGGTTATCGAGTGAGATCAATGCTACCAACTTACAAAAAATGCGATGTTGCCGCGATCAAAATACTTTTTTATGAGAGCTACTGTATTTAATTAATGAATAAATGACGTAAATAAATGCATTTTATACACATAATATAATTTCATTAGTATTTTTAAACAGTAATTACTATGTTTTGTTACTTTTTAAAGATTTTCACACTTTCAGATTTTCGTTTTTGTCAGTTGCAAGTCAAGTACAGTCTTTCTAGAAACCATTAAAAGTAAAAGTTTATATATGAGAAAATATGCATAAAACTGTTTCTATAGCTCTTAAAAACATAGGCAACCGTTATTTTAATAAAATATCAATATAAATATTACTTTCCAGTAAAGAATATCTTCTTAAATATGTTAATTAGCTTTATATTACTTTTCTTAAACTTTTGACAGAGACCTTACGGGTCATACAACCTTAAAATAGCTTGTAAAATAATATGAAACCTTTCAATAAGATCTTTGTCAACGCTCGTTATAGCAGCGAAAATGGATGCACTTTTCAAAAGATCGTCGAGTAGTGTTCCTATCATTTGTATTGCCAAACCCAGATTTTGATTTATCCACAATAAGACCTAACTGTTGGCGAAAACCTTCTTGAATATTTTTTTTTTCTATTTTCTATTGCTTCCTTTTCTTCACTTCCTCGCGCTTGCCATTTTTTAATTTTGATTTTATACGAAATATGCAAACAACATTCAAATAATCGAATCCACATATGTAGATAACCCGAAACTTAAATTATCTTTATTAATTTCTTTTTTTTTTTTAATTATACCTATATTATTAAAATCTTTAGAAGTAGCATTACATAAATAACAAAGTTGAGTAGACGCAGTGCCAGTAATTACGTTATAAACTTTACCATCGATCATCAAAGTAAGTTCATAATTAACTGTGATCTTATTTCCATCTATTATAATGTTAAAAGATATAAGTTTGCTTGCTTGTTTTTTTATGTTCTCTGTTTGCTTGACAGTAGCCTCAGTAGTTTCATGCAAAAATTCAATTCTTATTGGCCTACAAAAACGTGGTGATGATGGTCTCGGATTTTTCCATACAATGAATTTTTGCAGATGTATTTTTATTAATCGATATAAGTTGCAGTGAAACAAGCGAAGTAAAAAAGATATTAGCATCTGATTTACTTCCATCATCATCACTAAATTTTTGCTTATACATACTGAGGCCAGAAGTACCATCACAGCCCCACTTACAAATTAAATTTAAATTTGAAAGCTGTTCACAAGTCAAACTTTTTATGACATCCTTTTGAATCGTTAAAATTTGATTGATTGTATGGTCCAATAGAGCTTGTAGTTTAACTTCTGCACTGATTTCACATATGCTAATACTATCTTTTTCCGGATAACATTTACTCTTGGCTTTTAGTACCAATTTATAAGATGGATATAATTTACATTTCTTGTTTACATTTATATTCCTTAGCTCCTGGTATTGACTTCGCGATAGTTTTTGTTCCATTACAAGTGAAACAGCTTCATCAGCAGAAAGAGTGACTTCAGAAATTAATTCCACAAATTTTCTGTATTTTCGAGCCTTAGATGGACTACCCGAAGATATATCTTTAACAATTTTAGCAGCTTCCACGTTCCCTTCAGCTCGTAACTTCATGTGTGTTGCGTAGGAGAGTTCTTCGATACTTGATTGCGATCGAAAATTTTCGGTTCTTCTTCGTTTCGTTCTTTCACTGCATTGTGTAAATTGCGGTTTTGGGCGGCCCATATGTCCTTTATCTGACGATGACGTGACTTGTAACTCATCTTCTTTATTTTCATCGAAATAAATAATGACATTTAGCCATTCCTGATTTTTCTCCAGAAATTTTTGTTCTCTTCGCGTAATTTCTTGCCACTTTGCTTTTATCTTATATATTTATATATAGTTTAAGAATAACAGATTTCGAATTGTCTGATAACATAAAAAACCGCTTCAGCTTGTTAGATAAATGATCTTCAATTTTTTTGTAAGCTACAGTAGCATTGTGATTTAAGTTGCCTTTCAGTAATCTAAAAATTTCTTCCCTCGATTAACCAGAAATTGTACTTAAAGCGTCTATTTTGCAAAACGATCCTTCACGATATGTGAGAAATTGTTTAATATTGTAGTCGTTTATTCTTCGTCTAGAACTCAGAAATGCTCCGAAACTACTACGCTCTTCCGTCGTGCAGTCTTTACTCATACTCCTCGGTTCGCTGCTCATCCCCTCCCCATTACTATAAGCCAATCAGGACATCTTAAAAACTGTCTCTTTTCTCGATAAAGGGCCAATTTTATGAATCACAAGAGACGTCATCGTCACAGAATTTTCGAACTTTCTCATCGCTGTGCCCGGTCTCAACTACATCGTTTAATATTCTTTTTGAATTTATATATTTTATTCAACACAATACACACGCACGCGCACGCACACGCACGCACACACACACACACACACACACACGCGCGCGCGCGCGCACGCGCGCGCACACACACACACACACACACACACACGCGCGCGCGCGCGCGCGCGCGCGTCCTTTTTAACGTTTCTATTATTTTTCCCGTAGAATCCATTGCCGCTGTCAGATTTTTAAAAAATTTATTTTGCAGTAATTTGTTTAAACAATTATTGTTTATGCAATTATTGTATTCCAATTTACATAGAGATCATGTTCTATTTTTCAATTGTTATTTCACTATGCTGTTAATGGTTTAAGCATAGGCGTTAATAAGTTTATGTGAATTTGAAAAGTTTCAAATACAAATGTATAGTAAAAAGAGAATAGCAGCTAGAAGCAGCTGGTTTTTGCAAATTTTGTAACATAATAATATAAACTTTAATTTAAAATTTGTTTCACTGCGGGATGTTGTGGGATTTTTTACTTTTCTCTATTTTTCTAAAACGATTGCACACAAGTTTTCATTCTTTTAACACTTTAAACACTGTAACTGTTAATTTATATACATTTGTTATAATTTTTGACACATACGATAATAAACTGCTTTTTTCTATCTAAAATATCCATTTTGTAGAATTAAAAAAGATCAACTCTATGATTTTCTACGAATTTTTGAATATGGCGCTTGAACATGAGCTCGGACGCTCGAGTTATTACTCGTGCGAAGATCCCTTTTGTACTGGCTCATACCTGCCATGTATACTTAATTAGCCCTTATAAAGTGTACCGTTATATTCTTTGAACATTACTCTATATATCTATGTACTTTAAATCGCCTAAATTAAAACTTCATTTTTCGACTTTTGACCAGCTTTTCGGGAATCGGCCCCACTGTGCGCCGCTAGGCGGCGAATCTTTCTCGCATGTAAAGATCATCCACGGTCCCTATAAGAAGGGGACCTCTAGCAGAGTTCTTAGACTTTTCCGCAGCTCAGAGCTGTTAGCCGTGGATTTATCACTTTCATTTAAAGTATTTGTCATCGATTAACTTTTAATTTTTTCTTTGTACTGCCCTTGGAATCTTTTTTGAATAGACAACTGTTTGCTTCTTTTGATTCAATTTGAAATAATGTCATAATGTTAAATATTTTTTAAATATTGTTATAATACTAAATTTTTTTAAAAGATTCAGAACATTATAATAAATTAAATAAAACTTTTTTTATGTTTGAATAATATAATAATATTAAATAATATTATATCTTGAATATTCGTTTGATATTATTAAGAGTGGACATATAACCATCTATTAATATGTTTTAAAATATTAATTAATATTATATTAATATACTTGGAATATTATATTTAATATTCTAAGAATATACCTAAAATATTACTTAATATTAAATAATATTACGCGCTTATAGGAAAGTAATATAACACTTGTTATTCGTATGTTATATGTATAACAGCAACATAACTCGCATAAGCTTTCTCGTAAGTAAAATTTATTTGGAAATATATATAAGTAAAATGTACTTCTTGATAAAATAAATTAATTTTTGTAACTGTTATAAATGTAACTGTTCCAACGACATTAGATTTGGAACTTGAGAATAAGATGTGCAAAAATATCTTGTTCTAAAACAATATTTTCAAAACATACACATGCACTTATCATCTACCTCTAGCAATGCAACAGGAACGACTTTTACGTATATAACTATAATGTAACAATGTAATATTACATGTTAAATTCATGAGTGGGAAATTATAATGGACTGGTATGTTACTGATAATATTTTTGTAATATTACTTGTTACATCCGGTTAGGTTCCGGTTACATTGTAATTATATAACAATTATATAACTGTGTTTACTGGGTATGTACTGAGAATGCTCCTATGTTCAGTTTTTCTAGTTCGTAATATACATATATCATAATATATACTGACAATATCTTTTCCCCAATAACCATTTCTGAAGGGACAACAAATTCTGTTTGTCAAAAGGTTGCAGATGTGAAACAAACTTTGACACTGTAAATATTGCGTGCACAATTCTAACAAAATTTTACCAATACCGATTAACAGATTACTTAACAAAATGATGGTGAACAACGAGCAAACCTGTCAACAGCATTGACGAAAGATTGATGGTAAACATCAAAGTAGCTTTGTATATTGCAAATTGTCATCAAATTGCCCGCATAAATGCAACAGTACAATGGTGATTATAAGACAAATCAGATTGGCGATCAATAACGTTCAGGTATGTCGAATATATTGACAAATTGATGCCAAAAATACACCAAATCTATGCCATTGTAGACGATTATGCGTGATCAGTGCGTGATTCGAAAGTCGCCTTCGTTTACGCCAGTAGGCGTCGCATAAGACCATAAGAACTTTCGCGTAAGTAAAATTCACTTGGAAATATATGTAAGTAACCCTAAAGTATACTTCTTAATAAAGTAAATTAGGTTTTGGAAGTTACATTTCCAACGACATTAAAGTTGGAACTTGAGAATGAGATGTGCAAAAATATCTTATTCTGAAACAATGTTTTCAAAATGTACATATATAATACATATATAAAATATAGGTGAATTCAGCAGATCTGTCGCCACTCTGCAATTATTTCTGTAGACAGATCTGCTTCACGTTTGTGAGCAGTCTACTGTCGTTTATGCAAACATATCTGCTCTGCGTTTGTTACAAATCTATTATAGATTCTGCGCATAGATCTACTGGATACTTGATGTGTTATCGGTTTACAATTGACAAACATGGTGCTGAATTGTGTTCAATCTGTCGTTTCACTGTTAGTGATACTTCTGCTCTGATATTGCATTCAATTTTATATTAGGATGTAGTATCCAGTTTTTGATTGCAATTGGAGCGCACTTGAGTACACAATAGGTCCTGGATTTGACAACCTCACTCCGCAGAGAATTGTTTCCCTTTTGCTAACAATTCCTAAGCAAATTGTTAGCTGGATTACTACATACCAAGGATATCAATAGAATGTTAACAGTATATTTTCAGTACGTTATGTATATAGTGCTGAAAATCTAATGTGCATATAACATATACTATAGATTTTCAGCGCTAGTATTTAATTTTAGGATACAGCCTAAATTATATAATAAGAGTATTTATTTCCACATGAAATAGATGCTATATTCAGCTTACACTCAAAGAACATGTGCAAAAAAGTCATATTTTAATCAATTGAAAGGTATACATTATAAGCTTTTTTATATAATTCATCAAACTGATTTTACTTACGCGAAAACATATAATCCTTGCGACTTCTACCGGCGTGAGCGCAACTTATGCGAATTTGCGAATATTTAACCTAACTAAGAAAGAGCGCTTTCTTGCAACACGGTGATTTTGTATGTAAAAGTTTTAGAATGATATTCATTTTGCTACACACATTGACATTGCTACATACACATTCGTTATAAATGACCAATTCATATATAATTTAAAAGTATAATTTGAGAAAATATATCAATATATAATATATTTTAACAGATATTATAAGTATATCCTAAGAATATACAAGAATTAATATACTATAAGAGATATTATAAAAATTTTTTCAGTACATTACGTATGCCACGTTTGTACGTTTTTGATTAATAATGAGACTCGTAACTAACTGTTAAGTGCTTATTTATTTTATATGTTAGCTGACTTATAAATCGTGCTTGGCTGTTGTCGCCATGTCTAGCGTCTCTAAGTGTGTGTCGACATCTATGAACGCATGTTAAACTATATCTTATGACATTCCTTTCCTTATGAAATTTAAAAGAAACAAAACATAATTATGAACCTATTCTAAAAAATGAATATCATTATAAGTTGTTAGATCATTCACAGGTTTACTAAACATAGGGTTAAACTATATCTTATGATATTCCTTTCCTTACGAAAATTTAAAAAAATCATAAACCTGCTCTACAAAAATGAATATTATTATCAGGGTTGGGAAGTAACGCGTTACTTGTAACGCCGTTACCGTTACAGTTACTTTTTTTGATAACTGTAACGGTAACGGCGTTACAAATTTTGATTGTAACGGAAAAAGTAACTTCGTTACATTTTTTGGTAACGTGTAACGAATTTTACAGTTACTTTTATCGTTACTTTTTTCGAATTTACGGTATCTTCTTTAATTGGCCCGCTGCGCCCTCTTATTATTGATTCGAGGGCGATTCTAGCCATCACCAGAATTTAATAATTATTTATTTACTATAATTTGCCATATTCTGACGTGATCTTTGGTCGCATACACAGACATACAAACACGTATGTATGTATGTACATGTATTGCGCAGCACATGCATACGTTCAACGCTAAAACATGCGTTCCACGGATGCACTGCTAGGAAGTGGTGTATTATATTTAATATAAAATTTCTTGATCTTTGGATAGTTATTTAGCATATCGATATTACATCTAAAAATTGTAATATCGATATGCTAAATAACTATCCAAAGATCAAGAAACTTTTTATTAAATATAATACACTTTTATATTAAATTTATTATTAAATATAATACACTTTTTATTAAATTTATTAAATATAACTATCGATCATAAATGTAATGATGGAACCGTTTGCAAGCATATGCTATTGCTAACGCCTCTTTTTCAATTTGTGCGTAATTCTTTTGAGTCTCATTTAAAGAGAGACATACTCAATCGGTAGATTATCTTGCAATACTACAGCACCCAATCCTGCCTGAGAGGCATCAATACTAATGGTTACGTGTTTATTTGTATCAAAGTATTGTAAAACTGGAGCTGCAACAAGTATGTTTTTAAATTAGTAAATGCTTTTTCGGCATTTTTATCCCAACACCAAATTGAGTTCTTTTTTACGAGATTTCTTAGACTAGCTGATTTCTCTGACAAATTAGGAATATATCGAGCAAGATATGTTAGCATGCCTAGAAACGTTTCCAGTTCCTTAACATTTTCTGTTTGTTTCATAGAAACGATAACTGCTACTTTATTAGGATCCGGTCGTATGCCCGCTTGAGAGAAAATGTGTCCCATATATTTTACTTTTTCTTTACCTATTTCACATTTATTATAATTGAAATTTACACTCGTTCTCGCGCTCTATTTAATATTTTATTCAGTCTAATATTACGTTCGGTTTCATTTTTACCAAATATTATTATGTCATCCAAATATACTTCTACTCCTTCAATATCGGAAAACATATCTTGAAAACAACGATGGAAAACTTCTGGAGCTGAAGATATACTATAAGGAAGATGCAAAAATTTATACCTACCAAAAGGTGTGTTAAAAGAAGTCAGTTTAGAGCTATTTTCTGATAATTTAATTTGCCAAAAAGTTTTATCTGCATTTAAGATATTAAATATTTTTGCTCCTGACATTTTAAAACATAATTCTTCGAAAGTTGGAATGTAATGATATTCTCTTTGTATAGCCTGATTAAGATAGTATGGATCTAAACAAATTCGAAGGCTACCGTCTTTTTCAGTTACTATTACAAGCGCGTTTACCCAATCTGTAGGTTCATAAACTTTATTATTTGACTTAGGTTTATAAACTCTATTATTTGACTGTGCTCCATTTTCTTTAACTCTTCTTTTGTCTTATCTCTGAACTTGAAAGAAACTTTTCTACATGGCTCAATATGACCTACGCTATTTGATTTTAATTTAATATCATATGTAAAGTTAGATATGAGACCTGTGTTCTGTGTATCATTTATTATTTTTTCATTCTTATATCGCGTTTTATTATCACTTATTATATCTATTCTTTGTAATAATTTTAATTTCTCGAGCGTCGGAAGACCCAATGCCGCAGGAGCTATCGCATCTACAATCTGAAATTCAATAAGAACATTTTGTCCTTTCGCCGTTTTACATGAAATCTGACATTTACCTACGACTTTAATTGGACTACCATTGTATGTAATTAATTTCGCATACGATTTATGTACAGCACTCCTTGGAAGCATTAATCTTTTAAAAATATTTAAAGGAAGTACGTTACATTGTACTCCTAAATCTAGCTTAACAAGTAGAGTTTTCCCATTATGTACTGTAAGATTTTCAGTCCATTCATTTTTTTGATTCGTATTAATAGATCCTACAAAAAACTGTTCGTTATTGTCATATTGTGATGTATTTTGTTCAACGCAATCTATTTT
The DNA here is from genome assembly GCA_928718305.1 of Tetramorium bicarinatum. Taxonomy (NCBI): domain Eukaryota; kingdom Metazoa; phylum Arthropoda; class Insecta; order Hymenoptera; family Formicidae; genus Tetramorium; species Tetramorium bicarinatum. Next base: position 20,815,604 of record OV788325.1, read on the forward strand.
TCTGGCCTTGTTATTGTAACAAACTTTTGCAAAGTGGTTTAACTTTTTACAATTAACGCACGTTTTACCAAACGCCGGGCATTGATACAGAGGATGCTTAGTTCCACATTTGTTGCATGTCTTCTTATTCTTCTGTTGACGCCTCCTTCGTTGTGGACTGTGGAATTGTAGACTTCGATGCTTGATTATTATCTTGCTGACTCCTTTGTTGCTTTGTGTTATAACGTCGCTTAGAAGAACTTGTCTGTGCCTTGCTTTGTTTCGAGACTGCGTGTATTTTTGATTCCGTGGCCAAGGTTTTTAACTGCTGATGTGCCAACTCTGAGGCTTTACAAATTTTGATGCATTTCTCCAAGTCAAGGTCATCTTCCCGAAGTAGCTTATTTTTTAAATTTGAGTCCTGGAGATCGCTGATTATTCTATCTTTTATGAGACTGTCCCGTAGTGTACCAAAACCGCAAGACGCGCTCAGTTTCTTGAGATTTGTCAGGAATACGTCGAAAGATTCATCCGTATGCTGTGTCCTTGCAAAGAAAATGTGTTGATCTACACTTTCGTTTGCTGTCCTGCTCGTTAAGACCAAATGTATTGAATTTATTCATAGCTTCATCTCCTATTACATGAAGTAAAACTGCTACTTGTTGTGCCTCGGGTTTGTTGTCTAAGCCAGCCGCTATAAGATACAGGTCGAACTTCTGCTTCCATTTTTTCCAATTGTCGGCTATGTTGTCTTCAAACAGTAACGGTGGAAAAGGTTTTAATGCTCCTTCCATAGTGAAGAACGTCTCTTCGTGGTCGAGATTTATAATTTCAGGATCAAACGTAATTGTCTGCGTCGAAGAATTCGGCGGTTGTATTCCCCGATATATTGAAATCGTCCAATGGCGACTCTTCTATCTCGTCTTTCTTGTCGAGTATTTTAACCAAAGCCATTCACTATATTTATTGGTTGTGTAAGATTCTTACAAGTATACCGACTGCGTCATGCCACGTTTGTACGTTTTTGATTAATAATGAGACTCGTAACTAATTGTTAAGTGCTTATTTATTTTATATGTTAGCTGACTTACAAATCGTGCTTGGCTGTTGTCGCCATGTCTAGTGTCTCTAAGTGTGTGTCGACATCTATAAACGCATGTTAAACTATATCTTATGTCTTACGACAACGTATATGATGTATATCATAGTACGAATCATAGTACGAATATAGAATATTCGAATAATATTATGTGCTGTTAGGATTATTATCCCTATAAGCGCGTAATATTATTTAATGTTAAGTAATATTTTAAGTATATTATTTGAATATTAAATATAATATTCCAAGTATATTAATATGATATTAATTAATATTTTAAAATATATTAATAGATGGTTATATGTCCACTTCTGATAATATCAAACAAATATTCAAGATGTAATATTATTTAATATTATTATAATATTATACAAATATTATACAAAATAATATTATACAAAATATTATTATAATATTATACAAATTATTTAATATTATTATAATATTATACAAAAATATTATACAAAATATTATAAAAAAAGTATTATTTAATTTATTATAATGTTCTGAATCTTTTAAAAAATATTATGTATTATGACACTATTTTAAGAAATTAAATGAAAAAACTGATCGATGACAAGTAGTTTAAATGAGATTGATAAATCCACGGCTAACAGCTCTTAGCTGCGGAAAAATTTAAGAACTCTGCTGGAGATCCTCTTCTTATAGGGACCGTGGATGATTTTCACATGCGAGAAAGATTCGCCGCCTAGCGGCAGTGCCTCGTACTACGCTTGCCGCAACATTTATATTAAAAATTCGTCCGTACCATTTTTAAACAGAAATATATCTGAATAAAAAAATATTTTAAATAGTTTTAACACACTTATAAAATACTCTATTAATACAATACTATTTTTTTTTTCCTTGAGTAAATAAACAGCGATAAAATGAATGTGGTATAGAACCACCATTACAATTAATCATATTCATTTACGGCTGTTCGAGACTATCTTAAGATATTTGGATGAAAAAACATTTTAAATAATTTTAGCACACTTGTAAAATATTCCCACCTTTTTTCTTTTGATAGTCTTAAACAACCGTAAATAAATATGAGTAATTGTAAGTTCTATACCACATTCATTTTATCATTGTTTATTTACTCAAGGAAAAAAAAATAGTTGTATTAATAGAGTATTTTATAAGTGTTAAAACTATTTAAAATATTTTTTCATTCAGATATATTTCTGTTTAAAAATGGTACGGACGAATTTTTAATATAAATGTTGCGGCAAGCGTAGTACGAGGCACTGCCGCTAGGCGGCGAATCTTTCTCGCATGTGAAAATCATCCACGGTCCCTATAAGAAGAGGATCTCCAGCAGAGTTCTTAAACTTTTCCGCAGCTAAGAGCTGTTAGCCGTGGATTTATCAATCTCTTTTAAACTACTTGTCATCGATCAGTTTTTTCATTTCAGTGCTGTTAGCCATAACCACTGATTATAACTTTTTGTAGAGCAAACGGACTCCTAAGCCTTTTTATCTAACAGTCTGTACACTACACATTTTTCATACCAGACGGGAATTACAACTATGTGCTATGTGGGTTATTACATTGTATAAAAATTGTCTCAGCTGAAATTACAATATATTTAGAAGTATAAATCACTAAAGAAACATAAAATTTCACAAAATGTATTTTTTCAGATATTTATTAAACAAACATTTTATTTTTATTTATATTTTGTTATTAATTTCTATGCTTTTGAAATTTTATATGTACATCAATTTTTTGCTAGAATAATGTTCTAAAAATATTTTTATAATATTCCACGGATGTTAAAACAATATATCAAGGATATTATGTGAAGTGGACATATAACATCGAAAGAATATTCCTATGACATTAAAAAATATTATGTAATATTCTCAGAATATTATAGTAATATTATTTTAATTATTAATAATATTCGTATAATATTCTAGAAATATTGTGTGCTTATAGGGATAGAACTACTTCGTTTAATTATTTCTTCAACTAATAATGTAATTACTGTAATTAAAATAATGTAATTAACATAATTTAATTCTAGAAACATTTCATACATAATTACAGTCGTACAACTGTAACAAATTAGGAACATAATTCTATATTTCAAAATACATAAAACGTTTAACAGTATAAAACATTATAATAGTAACATTCGCAAATATACATATTTTGATATATTGTCTGCATCGTTTTAGCAAAATAATGTGAAACTGTGTCTTTATATAACAAACATTTTGTTAGCATACAAAAGAAGTCATCTCATGTCATGAAAATTGTAGTATTATTGCGTGATATTTTGATGTTATATAAATTGTTGCTTTTTTGCCAAAAAGAAAACATAATTAATCCGGAATTATTGTAGCAATAAGAAGACAATATTATAACTAAAATTATGCCATAATAAATGAGCATTTCTTAAAATGAACAAATTTTAAACATGTTATGCTGCAATGTCATTGTAAAATATAAATTAAGTGTTTGCATACTATGTTCAGTATTTCTGTCTATCTGGGTGAGATAAAAGTTGCTAACTTTGGTGATATTATCAGATCTATGTTACTAGTCCTTTTATTCTCACTGAGAAATTACAGCGATTTTACGTTTTAAATCGTATTATGAGAAAAAAATATAAAAAAGAAAAAAATTAATAAATTGTTTAATTAAGTAGTAAAATGTATTTTTATATATTAAACAACTTAGACTTCCGTTTCCGGTAGTGAGAGCGAGTGTTGTGTGTGTGACAAGGAGTGTGTGTGAGAGCGTGTAGGAAGGAAAAGAGAGAAAGGGTAAAGGCACAGAGAGGTGGAGTGGAAAGCGGAAGGCCAAGTGAAGTAGAGAAAGAGGGGGAGTAGAGCGGCAGTAAGGGAGGAGCAAGGTAGAAAAGAAATTAGACAGGCGGAAAGGTAGGTTAGGAGCGGCGAGAAGGAGCATAGAGTAGCGTGTAGCGAAGACGGCAGAGCGGACAGAGTAGAGGAAGGTGTAGAAAGTGCGGGAGGGTGAGAAAGTGTAGTAAAGAGGCAAGTAAGCAAGAAAGTAACAGGATGATGGATGAGAGAGCTGTAAAGGGGAAGGAAATAGAAGGGAAAGAGGAAGAGGGGAGGGAAGAAGGCAGGAAGAAGGTGGGGAGGCCAACAAAAATTGAAAAAATGATAAGAGAGAGATCGAATAGCCTGCCAATAGTGGACTTTATGAAAAGAGGAGAAAAAAGAAAAGGGATGCAGGAGGAGGAGAGAGAGGAGGAGGAGTTAGAAGCTTTTAAGAAAAGCGCGAGAGTGGCAAGATCACCGGTAGAGACGGAGGAGGGGAGATGGAAAGAAATGATAAGAGAGATGAGAACGGGCTTTAGTGAAATAATGAAAGAAATGAAAATATTGAGAGAAGAGAGAGAGGAGATGAAGAAATGGATGGAAGAAATGAGAAAAGAATGGGAGAAGGAGAAAGAAGGCTTGGAAAGAAGGTTGAGCGAAATGGAGAAAAAGCTGGAGGAATGGGAAGGAAGAGAAAAGGGAAAAGGTAAAAGAGAGAGGGAAAGAGGAGAGGTAGAGAAGGAGATGGGAGGAAATGGATGGAAGAATGAGGAGATTAGAGATGGAGGGCGAATTGAAAAAGAGAGAAGAGAAGAAAAGAAACGTGATAATAAGAGGAGTGGAAGCAAAGAAAGAAGGAGAGGAAGGACTGAAAGAGGAGGTGAAGGAGATAATAAAAGAGACGGGAGCAAGAGTGGAGATAGAGGCGATAAGGAGGATAGGAAGGAAGAACGGAAAAGGGAGAGAAATGGTGTGGATAAGGTTTGCGAGTATAGAAGAGAAAATAGAGGTGATGAGAGGAAAGAGAAGGCTAAAAGATAGAAAAGAGTGGATAACGGACGATTTGACAGAAAAAGAGAGAAGAATAGAATGGATGATAAGAAGAGAAGCGGAAAGGAAAAGGAGAGAAGGGAAGAGAGTAAGAGTGGGGTATATGAAGATGTGGGTAGAAGGAAGTTTGTGGATGTGGGACGAGGGAAGAGAAGGATGGAGGACGAGTGATGGAGGGGAGGTGAGGGAAAGAGAAAGAGAGGAAAGGGTGGAAGGAGAGGAAAGAATGGAAAAGGTTTTCGCCTAGGGGAACCTGGCAAGGAGGAGAAGAAAGGGAAGAAGAGAGATAAAAATAAGAGGAAGGGGAAGAGGAAAAAAAGGAGGAAAGAAGAGGAAGAATATAAAATAGATTTTGGAATGTGGCAGGATTGGAAAACAAAGATAAAGAGTTCTGGGAGAAACTGGGAGAGTGGGATGTGATAATTTTAAATGAAACGTGGATACAGGAGAAAGGGTGGGAGAGGATAAAGAGAAGAATGCCAAAAGGTTTTGTGTGGGAAGTGCAGGAAGCGGGAAGGAAGAATAAGAAAGGAAGAGCGATAGGAGGAATGGTGATGGGAAGGAAAGAGGGGATAGAGGTGAGAGGAGAAAAAGAAGGAAGGAGGAGGAGAGAGGAGGGAATAATGATGGAAGAAGTGAATCTAGGAGGAAGATGGTGGAGGATAATAGGAGTGTACGTAAACAAGGATACAGATCAGAAGATGGAGAAATTAAGAGAATGGATGGAAAAGGGTAAGGAGGAAAGGATGAGAGTATTAATAGGAGGAGATTTTAATGCAAGAACGGAAAGAGAAGGCGGAAGAGTGGGAGAGAGAAATGAGGAGGGGATGGAGAAGGAGGGAAGGAGATCGAGAGACAGAAAGATGAATGGGGACGGTAGAAAATTGTGTGATGTTTTAGAGGAGCTGGGATGGTCGATAATGAACGGAAATATAGAAGGTGATGAAGAGGGAGAGTGGACATACACAGGAGGGAAGAACGGAACGGTCATTGATTATGTATTGGGAAATGAGGAGACAAGAGAAGGAGTGAGAAGGATGAAGGTGGAGGAAAGGATTGACTCAGATCACCAACCATTAACGGTGTGGATAGAAGGAAAAGAGAAGAGAAATGAAAGAAAAGAATGGAAGAGGAAAAAAGGAGGGAAAGGAATATGGACGGAGGAGGGAAGGAAAAGATTCGAGGAATATTTTGGGAGGAAAGAAGAGGAAGTGAGAGGGGGAGAAGAGAAATGGAAAAGGCTAAAGGAGAGAGTGGAAGTGGTGATGAGGAGAGTGGAAAAAAAGTTGAAGGTAAAGAAAAAAAGGATGGTGGGGTGAAGAATGCAGAGAGAAAAAGGGAGAGGTGAAAGAGGAACTAAAAATATGGAAAAGGCAAGGAGAGGATGGACAGAAGTATAGAGAAGCGAAGAGAGAATACAGAACAATGTGTGAGAAGAAGAAAAGAGAGGAGGGAGAAAGATGGGAGAGAAAAATGGAAAAAGTGAAAACAGAGACAGGTGTGGAAGGTAGTGAGAGGAGAGAGAAAGAGAAGGAGGGGAGGAGAGATGGAAGAATGGGAAAGGTATTTCAAGGAATTGCTGGGAGGTGTGAACTGGAGGATAAGAAGAGAAAGAGAAGTGGTGGAAAGCGAGGAGGCGGAGGAGGAGGAGATAAGCAAGGAAGAAATGGAGAGGGCTATAAGGAAATTGAAGGAAGGAAAGGCGGCCGGGGGAGATGGTATAGGAAATGAAGTGTGGAAGTATGGAGGAAAGGAGGTGAGAGAGTGGCTGTGGCAGATATGTAATAGAGTCTGGAAAGGAGAGGGATAGCCAGAGGATTGCAGAGAAGGAGTGGTAGTGCCGATTTTGAAGAAAGAGAAAGGGGGAAGGGTAGAGGACTATAGAGGAGTAACGCTGACGCAAACGGCATATAAGGTATACGCAGCAATATTGGCAGAGAGACTGAAGGAGGAGTTAGGGAGGAAAGGAATATTGCCACCGAGCCAAGCGGGCTTCAGAAAAGGGATGGGAACAATAGATCAAATCTATATAATAAACTATTTGATAAACAAGAGGGTGACGGAAGAGAGGAGAAAAATGGTAGCCACGTTCATAGACATGAAGGCGGCGTTTGACTCGATGGACAGGGGAATACTGATAGAGTATGAGAAAAAGGGGAGTGAGGGAAGGGCTGGTAGCAAGATGCGAGGAGGTGTTGGAGGAGACAGTGAGCAAAGTGAGAATAGGAGAGAAAGAAGAAGGAAGATTTTGGACAGAGAGGGGAGTGAGACAGGGGTGTTCCTTGAGCCCCTGTTTATTCACCCTGCTGATAGCGGACATGGACGAGGCGTTGGAGGAGGAGGAATGGGGAGGGAATGAAAGTAAAAGGAAGGAAATTTATTCACTGGTGTATGCGGATGATGTGGTGGTTCTGGCGGAGGAGGAGAATGGGATGCAGAGCATGTTAAAAGGATTGGAGAGGTATGTGGATAAAAAAGGCCTAGAGGTAAATGTGGAAAAAACGAAGGTGATGAGATGCAGAAGGGGAGGGGGAAGATGGAAGAAGATAGAGTGGAAATGGAAAGGAAAGAAGATAGAAGAAGTGAAGAAATTTAATTATTTAGGATATATGCTGATGGCAAATGGAGGAGGTCAGAGAGAACATATAAAGGAAAGAGTGAGGAAGGGAGCGATGGTGATGAGAGAGGTCTGGGGGATAGGAAAAAGAAGATTTAGAAAAGACTGGGCAAGAAGGATGTGGCTGTTTGACAGGCTGGTGTGGACAGTGATGGGGTACGGAGTGGAGATATGGGGGTGGAAAGAGAGGGAAGAAATGGAGAAAGTGCAGGATAGATTCCTAAAATGGATAGCAGGAGTGGAAAGGAGTACGCCAAGCTATCTATTAAGGGAAGAATTTCAAAGAGAGAAGCTGAGGAGAAGGGCGGGTTTAAGAGCATGGAGATACGAGAGAAGATTAGGGGAGGGAAAAGGAGGGGAACTGGCCAGTTTATGTTGGGAGGAGTTGAGAGAAAGAGCAAAGAAAGGATCAGCAGTGGGAGAATGGGAGAAGGAGAGGAAAGAGTACTATGAGAGGAAAAGATGGAGCTTGAAAGTGATAGAAAAGATAAGAGAAGATGGAGAAATGAGAGGAGAAGAGATAGTAAGGAAGGAGAGGAAGATACAGGAGAAAGAGAGATGGGAAAGGATAAGGGAGTCTAAATTTAATAAATGGTATGGAAGAATAAAAGGAAAAGGAGTACCGGAATGCCTAAAAGAGGGATGGAAGGAGGAAAGATGGCAGAGGATAGCAAGGCATAGGTTAGGTGACGGGATGAGAGGAAACAGGTATTGGGAGGGAGGGGAGGAGAGAAAGTGTAGGAGAGGTGGATGGGGGGAGGAAACATGGGAGCATGTGTGGGAAGAATGTACGAGTTGGGAGCAGAAGAGAGGGTGGCAGAAGGTGGTGGAGGAGGTTCTCGGTGAGAGGGGGGAGGGAGAGGAGTGGATGATAAAGTGGGAAGAGATGAGGGAAGGGAGGGAAGAGGAGGAAGGCAAGAGGATGGGAGGAGGTGTGAATGAGGAAGGATTGGAAAGAGAGAAGCATACAACGGAAACGGAGGTTCAAAGGAATGAGTGTGGATGTATGGATGGATGTGAGTGTGTGTGTCTCTCTCTCTCTCGCGGGCGAGCGAATAAATAGATTTAAGTTAATTGTAAGCGGAGCGGAGGTCCGCGTGTACCCCGCAAAGGGAATAAACTATTATTATTATATTAAACAACTTAATTTTATAAAATTAAAAGATTAAAACAGAACATTTTGAGAATAATAGCAATTTTAAACCTATGATCTGTTCTCACGAAGAAATGTGGACCACTTAACACTACAGGAGCAATTTTATGTTTAAAACTACACTACGAGGCAAATATGACAGATACATATATAAATGAAACAGTTTTAGGAAGCTACAAATATATAAAATGATGTAATATTATCAATAATGCATTCCCTATTGTTTAAACTATCCATTTGTAAGAGAAAATCGTGCAGAGGAGGAAGGCCTCTAAGGCAGAACGATCGCGTGCGGAGTAAAAACTCTTTATTTAAGGCTTCTGGGTACTGACCGCGGCCATCTTGAATGTGACGTCAGAAGCGAGAAATTACACGAAAGTTACGTTGCAACGTACTGTCAAATAAAACGGTATTTCGATGAAAACACTGTAGGTGACTGTAGCACACTTGTAAAATGTACAGGACATTGTTAAAAACATTATATGTAAATGAACATGATACAGAGCGTAATCACATACATAACCAAACACACTAACACACACATGATTTGACAACTCTGAAAAGAGATAGACACTGTGTTTTCTACGTTGTGTATTCCTTGGTAATCTTAGTTTCCTGCACATTTCACAAGTATGTTAAAATGATCTATAGTGTGTTTTTATTGAAATATTGCTCTATTTTACAGTAGTTTGCAACGAAAGTCACCGTAAAATTTCTCGCTTCTGACGTCACGTTTCAAGATGGCCGCGGTCAGTACCCAGGAGTCTTAAACGGAGAACAGAAGCTTTATTGTAAATTTACGATTACAAAGGTTTCGCGAAAGGAAACACGTCCTCCTTGACAGGAGTCTCAGAGGAAAATCGCATTCATATTTCGTTGTTGATCCCGCTTGGAAACGGCCGTTAGTAACGATCGATCGAACTTAGGGATCCGTACACAACTGGCTCGCTCGGACAGAGAAGCTTCACAGAACGCCCGTACAACAATATATATTTAATATTTACATTTATGTTGAACGTAATGCAATAAACAAAAATAATTAAATTAATCAATATACAAAGTGTCTTAGAAGTTACCAACCGATTAGAAAACAAGAGATGAAAACAAAGAAAATAATCAGATATAACTTTATCAAATTAGCAATATTAATTAAAATTAGCAATAAGTAATTAATGAAAACGTCTGAACCTCTCTCGTCCAATAAGTACATAAGTACTCATAAGATGCAATAAGCAGATAGACATCATTGTTCTTTATACATGCTATCATGCTACCGAGTCCGCTTACTGCTTCTTATGTGTGCCCATGTGCTCATTACCTTAGACATTGTAATCAATTACTAAATAAATATTGCTAATTTGGTAAAGTTGTACATACATGACTTTCTTCTTTGTTATAATTCCCCCTAAAGCAGTGTCTACAATAAAAATTTTAAGCCACAAGAAATTGACTAATTACAATTAAGTATTCTTGTAAAAGTATACTGTGGATGATTTATTAGGATAGGACATAAAATTTTATGCATATTAATATGGGCAACTCGAATTTTTTAGCCAGCAGAATGCTAAGTAGACTTGAGCATATACCCCAACAACCATTTCTGAAGGGACAAATGTCGACAACAAATTCTGTTTGTCAAAAGGTTGCAGATGTGAAACAAACTTTGAACACTGAAAATATTGCGCGCACAATTCTAACAAAAATTCACCAATACCGATTAACAGATTATTTAACAAAATGGTGAACAACGAGCAGATCTGTCAATAGCGTTGATGGAACATTAATAGTAAACAACCAAAGTAGCTTTGTATATTGCAAATTGTTATCAAACTGCCCGCATAAATGCAACAGTACAAAGATGGTTATAAGACAAATCAGATTGGCGGTCAACAGCGTTTAGGTATGTCGAATACGTTGACGACCAATTGACGCCAAAAATGTAGTAAATCTATGCCATTGTAGACGATTATGCGCGTGATTCGAAAGTCGCCTTTCATCTACGCCGGTAGGCGTCGCATAAGACCATAAGCTTTCTCGTAAGTAAAATTCACTTGGAAATATATATAAGTAAGCCGAAAGTATACTTCTTAATAAAGTGAATTAGATTTTGAAAGTTATACTTCCAACGACATTAAAGTTGGAACTTGAGAATGAGATGTGCAAAAATATCTTATTCTAAAACAATATTTTCAAAATATACATATATAATACATGTATAAAATATAAATGAATTCAGCAGATCTGTCGCCAAACTGTAATTATTTCTGTAGATAAATCTGCTGGATATTTAACGCAAATCTGTTGTCGGTTTACAATTGACAAACATGGTGCTGAATTGTGCTCAATCTGTCGTTTCACTGTTAGTGACACTTCTGCTCTGGTATTGCATTCAATTTTATATTAGGATGTAGTATCCAGTCTTTGATTGCAATTGGAGCGCACTTGAGGACACAGTAGGTCCTGGATTTGACAACCTCACTCCGCAGAGAACTGTTTCCTTATTGCTAACAATTCCTAAGCAAATTGTTAGCTGGGTAGCAAATGTCTCACTTTCCCCTTGTATCGACATGTTCATACTAGTTTCACTGACTGAGAAATAACACAAATAAAAGTTATCAAATTTATTACATATGACAGGTTTTAGAAACAGCTTAAATGAAAATTCTGTGAAGTTATTTCATATAAAATAATTTAGAGCTAACTCAACAGAAAGTTTTGAAAAATTATATTCATGTGGAAAATTTTAGAAACATTTCTGTTGCAACATTTCATATGGCATATTCCAGAATTCTTTCAGACATGTTGCACATGAAATGGAAAAGATTGAAATGATTTAGAAACTTTTCTGAAAACTTTCTGAAACTTTTTGTTCTATATGGATTGCTATTGAATTTTAATAGTAAAGTTATAATTTTTATGCAAAAACCTTTCGCGGAATATTCTTATTCATAATCTTTAGATTTTAATATAGGAATGAATTATAAATTCACTATTGATTCCCATTCGTCTCTTTAATGTTTTTGCAATATTTCTTTAACATTCATTTTCTTAGTTAATTTAAGACGTTTTTTCCAATTTCAATCATATCAGTCATATAAACTATACATAAACGTACTCCACGTTTGATTATACTTTTAGGAGTGCTACGTGATTCAAGAAAAGAGTTTTAAGTCTTTACCAAGACAGAATTGTTGTCTTTAGATTTGTAAATGATAATTTTTTTCACTTGTGAAATCTTGACATGTAAAAGTTGAGTGGTTTTCATTACTCTTTGAGAACTTTATTTCAATCAAATACATCCCAATCATTACCTCCTCGGAGTACAGTAAATCTAAGAACTTCTATTACAGTAACGTATACTTCGGAAGTAACAATATCATCAAACTTTTTAAGCTTCTTTTCAATATTTCCAAAAACTCTATCTAGAGGGATAAACGAACCAGTAACTGGAAAAAACTGGAAAATCTCCACTGTTTTGATATTAGTTGGAGCATTAATCAATCATTTACACATTGCAAGTAATGCAGACATATTCTTATTTTGGCCGATACATCCATCAGATACCAGTCTCACAATTTTAATATTAGTATCAGTCCAATCATAAGAGTTAAGCCTGTGGTACATTAATGATGATTTTATTTAATCCTTTGTCATGTTCACTTTCCAACCATAAGTAAGAATGTACATTTTTACAACCGAGAATTAGATGAACCATCTACTATTCTATTACAATAAAATTGTATAGGTACATTTATCTGTTATAATAAACTATTTGATCAGGCAGTTTTGGCAAAAGCAGATTCTTCTGACAATCATAACTGAATATTACTATGTCATTTCGATCTTTTTTTAAATGGTTGAAAAATTCTTGCGCTTTTTGAGTATGAACTTTTTTCTCTTCGATTAATGATCTTCTTAAATCATTGTCAAAAGCTTGTTTCATTTGTTCAAAAGAAAGACATTTCAAACTAACGTTTATTCTTGGGGAACCAAAGCCAATATGTTCCGGAAGAAAGTTTTTTTTATCTACAACTATATCTACAACTCGCTAAATACTTTTTCGTTGTACATTCTCTAAAGCTTCCTTTCATTCAATTCAGCTAGAAGATATATCCGTGCTGTACTTTTGCCTCTTCCATAATAACTCATATTTTCTCGTAATGATTTTATAAATGTTTTAACAATCTATCTCTTTTCTTTGTAAAAAATTCCTTTACGATCACTCATCTAAGTTTTAGTAGTTTGACATCCAGTGACCATAAATGTTTTCATAATATGTTAAATTCTATGTTTCGTACATTACAAAAATATTCTCTACAAATCTGAACATCTTTGGTATTGATTTTGACGTGATAATTTATTAACATTTATTTAGCTTCTCTAATACCTGTCCTCTGAAGGTGCCTATCAAGCTTACGAACTATGCAGTATTTCAAAATAAATGTGTCTTAATAATTTTTGTCTGGTTCTTTGTAGAAGTCCGCAAAAAATTTTTTCACATTCGACAATGTTAACTTGCTACATTGGAACGGTGAATTTGAGGATTTGAGGTTACAAGTCGGCAGTTTAGAAGGTAATCCAGCGCTATATCTAAATAATAAAAAAGTAATATATTAAAATTAAAAATTAAAAATAAATTTACTATAATTTTATTTAATTTATATTAATTTATTAAAAAATAAATTAAATTAATGATAAATTAAAATTTAATAACAATAAGTGTTCACTTATCACAAGAAATTTATTAATCGTGTTAAAAGTAGACGAATGTAGATTTTTTACTGTTCTCTCTTTTGTCTGTTTCTTTTCCATACTGAAACGTTTCCTATTCTTTTCCTTCCCAATCTAGGAGGAGCTTCTTACACTTATATATATATATATATATATATATATATATATATATATATACAACTGTTAAACTCAAAGTGTCAAATTATATTCAATTTGAGTCATTTTTAACTATTCCATAGATCGCTACTCAATATTTCATTAATTTTGACTGAAAGTAAAATTTTGACTAACATGGAAAATTAAATAAATTCACAACATATTGAGTAAGGGTTACTGAATATGTCGCTAATATTATATTATATATATAATATTATCTCATTGTTTTAGTCAAATTAATCGAATATTGAGTAGGAGCAGTACTAACCTATAGGAGTTTACAGTGTACTTATATTTTTATGCGCTATGACTGTTGATTATTCTAAAATCGGCAACGCAATTACGGACAGCGATGAGAGAATAGAAACGCGAAAAGATAAGAGATTGCAATAAATAATAATATATAATAAATAAAGACATATACTAATAAATTTATTAGTTATAGCGCACAAAAATATAGATACAATACGCTCGACTGACTACCCATACGGTATGTAATATTTGTGAAACATTATTTTAATATTTCATTTGAAATATTACACATTGCTCTAATATTATAAAAATATTTCACGACTATTTATGCAAAATTTCTACAATATTTCAATGTCCGCGATCATTTCAAATCTAATCTTGCTAAAAGATTTCGACAACATTGCAAAAATATTACTGAAATATTCTGAACCATCTATGTAATGTTTCAGAAACATTGCAGAAATATTACATAAACATTTCCAGTACAATTCAATTTAGCGATTTCTATTAAATTATATTAATATATTAGACAATATATTAGTTTATATTAGACATTTTACAATTAATATCGCAAAAACATTTTTATATCCAAGAAATTGTAGATACGAAGGCTCAGGAGTCCGTTTGCTATAGAAAAAGTGATTACGGCTATACAGTACTGAGTTGCAGAAAAGTCTAAAAACTATGCTGGGAGTCCCCTTCTTATAAGGACCGTGGATGATTTTCACATGCGAGAAAGATTCGGTGCCTCGTACCACACTTACCGCCACATTTACTTTTATAATACACTGGCGATCAAAATTATCGCATAGATAATTTTATGCCAAAATTTTGCATGATTTCAAATAAACGTAACTCCGTCAAAAATGGTCGTATCCTAAAAATTTTTTTTGTTTTGAAGCTTAAAGCCTCTACTTTAAAAAGCATTTAGGACATTTTGACTTTATCTTTCTCCCTTCGAGCCATCTCTTCATAAATAAGGACGTGTTTTATTTTCCAAAAAATTGCATAGTTTGACGCACTCCACGTGCTGGAATAAATTTTTTTCGCAAATGTTATTACAACTATCGAACAACTTGGACTTTTCCGCGTAAATTTAAAAAAAATTGAATGTCGTACAATTTTTTTTCACGGAGTTATGGCGTTTTGAAGTTACTTATATATTTTTGTGCAATTACCGTCAGCATGATCATTATCCGATGCGCACCACGAAAGGTTGCTGGTCTGATTTGGCATGTCGTGTGCGTGTGGAAACCTTTACATTTAAAAATGCGTATTCCCGACCACGGTGTAAGAATATAAGGTGGAACCACTCGCCTTTATTTCAACTGAAAAGCTGTGATCAAAGAGAGGAAGTTGAGACGGGTAATGCTAGATGGCGTATGAATCAAAATCCTACTAATACCAATGTATCACATATAATAACGTGTGTCGACTGTTGTGTTGAGCGTGTTAATTTGTGTAACGTAAAGTCGTGAAAAAGCACAAAGGTTAAAAATATTATTTTAAATATAATAGATTTATTTTTTACTTTTGAATCGCTTGCACTAATTCAAAATTTATCTTTCTTCTTCCAACATGGAGAAAAAGAGATAAACTATCAATTAGTACAACCAATTCAAGAAACATAATAAAATAAATAATATATAATAAAATAAATAAATACAAACTTAATATATATAAATAAAAAACAAATTTAAAAATAAAGCTCGTTTACGCGATAAAAATAAAAAAGCAAAATTTAAAGCTTTTTTTTCTTTTAGATAACATTATGTCATTTAATTGTCTCATTCGTGATTGCAATTCCGTGGAGAAAAGATTCGAGAAAAAATCGTTATTTAGAGTGCCCAAAAATATTAAACGTCGCGAAGAATGGGTTGCTATGATCCAAAGTGCATATCCAAATGTAAAAATTCTAAAAATTTTTTTAATTTGTGAAAATCATTTTAAAAAACAAGATATTATAAGTGAAAATATTATTAAAAATAAAGATGGAATAGTAATATTTCAGGTAAAAAATATATTTTTTATTATATCATATAGAACGAGGTGATATTAAAAAGATGATGTAAGCAAAAATATTAAAAATATGTATATATGTATTACATATATCCTTTCTAAATAGGTGTTTTACATATACGTCATCTAGCGTTTAACTGCGAAACATCCTCAGGAAAATCACACTGATTTTAGCCGAGTGGTTTCACCTTATATTCTTACACCGTGTTCCCGACTCATCTTTGAATGACCGCGTCCCACAAAGTCCTGCAAAGTTTTGTAGCCCTCTTGTAATTTTTAATGTGTGAATGATGTGATTGTGATTGAACATGTGTGGAACATAATGAGTAGGAAATTACAAAATTTAAAGAGACTGCCAACTAATCTTCAACAACTAGAGGCAGTGCTGTAACAAATATGGCATGAAATTCGTTAGGACATTATTAGAGCCTGCATTAATATGCGTGATCATCTACAAGAGATCATTCAAAGACGAGACGGGAATACGCATTTTCAAATGCAAAGGTTTTCACACACATGATGCGCCAAATTCGATCACCAATCTCCTCGTGGTGCGCATCGGATAAGGATCATACTGACGGTAATTGCACAAAAATGTATAAATAACTTCAAAACGCCATAACTCCGTGAAAAAAAATCGTACGACATTCAATTTTTTTTAACTTACGCGGAAAAATCCAAATTTTTCGATAGTTGTAATAACATTTGCGAAAAAAATTTATTCCAGCACGTGGAGTACGTCAAACTATGCAAATTTTGGGAAATAAAATACGTCCTTACTTATGAAGAGATGGTTCGAAGGGAAAAAGATAAAATCAAAATGTCTTAACTGCTTTTTAAAGTAGAGACTTTAAGCTTCAAAACAAAAAAAATTTTTTAGGATACGACTACTTTTGACGGAGTTACGCTTATTTGAAATCATGCGAAATTTTGGCATGGAATTACCTATGCAATAATTTTGATCGCAGGTATATTTCAAAGTTATTTCTGAAATATTGTACTTGCCATATTTCTTTTGTTATATTGCAGAAACATAAAAACATAAAATAAATTTTTTTTATCTTTCTAAAAGATTTCAGAAATATTGCGTTTACAATATTATAAAAACATGATGCAAATATATTTCCGAAACATTTCTGATGAAAAGTTACAATTAAAATGTTAATGAAATATTTCTGTATCATTTCCAAATATTACAACATTTCAACAATATTACATGTCGTGTGGGTATGTACGATATCTCGAGATATTAACATGTGCAGGCATTTCTGCCGGTCAGTATCCGTCCATATCCATCATAATAAACAAAAAATCATCGATATATTCATGGTAGAAGAACACAGTGCGAACTGAATTAATTCTATTTCTTATGAGATGAGAAATCAGTACACATTATGTTTATACAGTGAGAAATGTAAGAAAATTCCGCGAAGTTGAGAGCTCGCTCATAGAACTTTAGAGTACGCGAGAGTATATGCGAGTGCGTTAACTAATATGAAAGTATTAGTAAGTAATATTTACTAACAAAAAATAATATAGAACTTGGCTCGTTTTTATATGTAAATAATTTATATGTAAATATTATGGACTTGGCCGATTTTCGATTTGCAACATTAAGTTTACGTTCAGTTTTTAGGACAAATAAAAATAAATTGGACATGTTTGATGTAAAATGTATAGAGAAGGTTGATAGAAATATAAATTTCGGCTCATCTCAATTTTTTTTAAATTGAATTTGGCCGGTTTTGCCGTGAGACGTCTCATTTAAAAAAAGTCACATTGGATGATCGAGCTACATAACAGCAAGTCTTGCTTGCTGTTAATTTGCGTGCATATTCTTATTCGGTTTTGATTGTTTATTTGCTGTTAGATTATGTCAATAAATTTTGCGCAGTTTTTTGTGCTATTTTGTTCACATTTTACAAACAGTAAATTTTACAAGCTTACGGGTATAGATAACACCGGGTTTAATATAAGATTTTGATTAAATTTACTACTAATTTGCAAATGTATTATTATTTTGCTTAAAGGGCAATAATACATTGTATATATTTTATTATAATATATTGCACATTTTAATTATATTATTATATTGCATTTTAATTACTTAACCCGTTACGGTCACATCTCCAATTTAATTTCATAACGGTTACACAGGGTCCATTGGACCCCCACGTAGAAAAAAACCAGTCGCCATTTGCCAGCTATTCAAAATTTCATCTCAAAAATTTAACTAGACATATCTGAAGGTCTTCTGTTTAGGATCCAATCTTTTTTTTTTAATTAATATTTTAACATAATAAAAAAAAATAAACAAAAATTTCTGAAAAAATGGACTTTTTTTGCAAAAATATTCATAAAATTTGTTATTTTCAATATTTTACACAAACATGTTAACGTTGTATTCTCAAGACAGTATACTTTCAAATAAAAATTAGTTTCATACTGGGTTTCGAAAAAAATGTATTTATTGTGAAGTTTGAAGGATAAATTGACAAAAAATGTAAACTCAAAAAGGTGATTTTTCGGAAGCAAAATAGGGTAAATAAATTTTTTTTTTACGTTTAGAGATACGTAATCGTAAACTTAGTGTGGAGTCCATTGGATCCCCAGTGACGGCAACGGATTAATAAAGTTTCTCTTTATTTGTAAAACTACCTAATTTTCATATATTGTTTATATCTCATATTTTATAATATCCATGCATTATATACTGTTACATTTAAAAACGTTTGTAAATGACAGAATATTTATAACTTTTTATCTTATCTAATCTACTGATTTACTACCATCTAAAAATAAAGTAGCGACGTCATTATAGAAACAATTAACAATTCAATGGAAATTTTCCATAATTAAATAAGTATAGATATAATAAGAGAGAATAAATTAATTAAATAACAAATATGCTAAAAAAAATTGTGTTAAACAACTTCGAATGAGCGTATGAATGTGTGTGTGTGTGTGTGTGGGTATGTGTGTGCGTGTGTGCGTGTGTGCGTGTGTGCGTGTGTGCGTGTGTGCGTGTGTGCGTGTGTGCGTGTGTGTGTGTGTGTGTGTGTGTGTGTGTGTGTGTGTGTGTGTGTGTGTGCGTGTGCGTGTGCGTGTGCGTGCGTGTGTGCGTGTGCGTGCGTGTGTGTGTGTGTGTGTGTGTGTATGCGCGTGTATACACACACACGCACGCGCGCACGCACGCGCACACTTTAGCCTTATTAACTATTTGTAATATAGGTAAAAAATAATAGAAAACGATGCGAAATAGTTATACCTGATATAAAACTGGCTAGTAGACTAAGGCTGACTGGAAACATTTTCATGTTCCTTCCACCAACCAGATATTCATTCTCGCCTGAGGACTTCTTTACAAAGCCAAAGTAAATACCGACGATGCCACATATGATCAACATCGCAGCGAATACGATGTAGTCTGGCGTACCGAAATTCTGCATAGATTCGCTGATCTCCTGGACAGTGGGCATTTCTGGCGCCCATTTTACTAGATCTAAGTCGTTCAAAGTACCCTCCGAAGTCATCTTGTTTGCAAACTTGAATCTAATAAGATACGCCAAAGGAATGTTTTGTTCTCGAGATCTTGGAAAAGAATGTATGAATCTTTTGGTGACGTTTTTAATCTAACGCTTAACGACGTTTCTAGTAAAATTATAGAAGTAATAGCAATTAAGTAGAAGATTTTGTCTGTTGCGGAGATTATGTAAAAGATAATACAAAAAGATCAATTATTTCTTACAACTTACGATTACGATTATATTATACGGAATCTTGTTGTTTAAATATCTAGTAAAATTTAAGTGTTATAATTATTTATTAAAATTATACTCACCAATTATCAATTCGAATATTGTGTCTATATTTGACAAAATATTAAAATAAAATAAACTTATTTTGGAATCAGTTAAACAAGAATCAAAAGTATGGCAAGATGAAAAATAAAATTTCAATGAAACTCTTAGATCGACATTATTTAAATAAATTTATAATTTTACCAATCTTAATAACACAGTATTACTTAAAAATTAAATTTTAAGTAATATAATTTTAAGTAATATTACTCTTATGAGTAACTTATAAAAAAAGATATGAGCATTGCTATCATCTCATTATTCATAAATTACAAAAGTATAATCATAATAATAGAATTCTTGTGATAGATGTATCCTTGCAAAGATAAAACATGAACATCTTTTTTTCGAAAGCTATTTGCATTCATTTTTTACTTACATTTATGTTACAATTTTATTTATATTAAAATAAAAAATGACTTTTACCTTCCAATATAAATTTTCGACTTAAGTGATTTCGCTATCTACTTAAATCACTTTAATGTGTGAATTAAAAAAAACAAACTAGTCCAGATATTGAAGTGACAAATTATCATTCATACTGCGAGATATTGATAATTAGAAACTGTATTTTGTGTAAAATAAATTGATAATAGTTCAATTTCAGAAGTATAAATGTACACGTTAATAATGCGAAAGTTACATTAAGACAAATCGGTTTTCGATCGGAGTTATCTAACGAAGATGACACATTAATGTTACACACCGAAAACAGTGAATCTATCGCGAAAGCCAAGAGACGACTACCTTGACGAGGATCACGCGAACTGTGGTGGAACTTAAGAAAGAGAGTCCGGAGCGTCGCGCCATGATTACGCACATCACGATAGTGTCATTGTGACAATCTTCTAATTAAACTGACAATGGGCACAAAGTACAGAGTATAAAACGAACGACTGACGGGTACACCTCGCAGTTAGAAGACCCGCAAGTGGATAATATGACCTAAATTTAGGTGATACGGATATATGTTTAGTTAAATTGAGGGTCACGATTTTAGCACGAATCTTGTATGAAGCCAAATTACTCATGTAAAACTGTTTAAAAGAATCCCATAATTGAAATATACAATAGCAATATTCCAGTATAATCGATTTTAGCTTTTAAACAATTGGCATGAAGTAATAAAAAAATAACTTCCAAACGACATCGCTATATTTAGTTACATTGTTAAAATAGGAATATTTATTATATTCCCATGATAAATATTGAGGAATAAAAAAGGAAAACACCGAATTATCTTTCCTTTAATTTTAATTAGCAAATGCAACATGTATCTCGAGTAAACATTTACCTCCTAGAAATATATCTTACATTAAACATATTTCGCGACAAATACATCGAATCATATAATTTTCACCCTTCGTAAAAGCGCGGCAACTCATTGCCTAGTATGACTTTTCTTTCAATTCCTTTCTCTGTGATCACGCCAGTTCGTATTACACCGCCGCTGCTACCATCACGAGCCATGGCTAACGCAAGTGCTGAAAGAAGTATTAAAATTATTGTTAACTACTGAATCTTTTTTTCTACAATAATCTTTCGGATACTTACTATTTTCTACCAACTTGAGACACTCATTTTTCGACATATTAGGTTTGTATTGAGCATCCACATAGCCATAAACGTATGTCGAGCCAGAACCTCCAATCGAGATTGGCTGTCTTACGCACATACCACCTATAGGAATGCTATAAACTTGACCACCTTTCTGCTTATCCCATCCTGCAACTAGAATTCCAGCCATTAAAGAGTCTCGATAATTATAGCATATTTCACGGAATACATTGGCAGCAGTTTCCACTAAAGGCTGCATTCCAAGCTCCATCCTGAAAAGATAGTACATCTTATCATCAACGAAAAAGAGTAATAAATTTATAGATGTCCCTTGATATCTTACTGATGCAATCCTAAATGATAAGCTACAATGTCAGCAATTGCTTGAGTATCCGCTGCTGAGCCAGAACGGCAGCAATAAATATAATCTGTCACTTTTGTCAATTTATCGGCAAAGCGGTTGGAGACGTAAGCTCTAAGAAAAATTATATAAGTTTACATGAGGAATTGTGTTTAATAAAGATTGCTTTGCTGAATAATTATACTTTACCCTGTTGTCCCCCGAGAATCAGCACCTATTACCACACCACCATTAAACTCACATGCCATGATTGACGTCTGTAAATAGATGGTAAGATAGCTTTAAACATTGCATCATTTGACGTAAAAAGCGACGTAAATTATGAATTCATAAATTGAGGTAAAGAGACATGTAATAAACCCATAAGCTTCTTTATAGAAGATTATGGGTTTTTTAAGTAAAATTTAGCAAAAGTGAAAGAAAAATGTAAATATGTATTTTACTTAAAAATGCAGTCAATTTTATTGTTTTGTTCAATTGTTTATATATTTCTCAATTATTTTTTCTTTTTAAATATGACAATTCTTTATATTCTTTTTCTGTCCACGCATGCGTGTACGAGTGCGTGCACTGGCATGTGCGTGCACGTGTGCGTGTGTCTGAGTTTGTAATTAATATATTTCTTATAACTTTCTGGTACCGTTACATGCTGATATATTTATATCTATATGTATAATTATAATACAAAATATCTCTCTTAGAGGAAGAGAAAATATCGTAGGATCGTATAACAGGAAAAATCCATATTTTTAAATAAAACATATCTTTAAATAAGTCTTTACATATTTATATAGAAATATTTATGTAAAACAAATATATTAAATTCAAATGTACAGAATCTCAAATTTTAACAGTTAAAATGAATAAAAATGAAAAAAATGTGAAATATAATATACTACTAGAGTCAAAAAGTTCCCGGAATGAATTTTTAAAAATTTATTTATTAAAGTTATACAAATTTAAGCTACACTATACATATATATATGTATATGTATATACATATATACATATACATATATATACATATATTTACAAATAATAGTAAATATGTTTGTTATATTTCTATTCTTTACTTTTCTTAAGTAAATGTATATATTCGCCATTATTTACAGAATTTTATGTTTTCACTATGTACATACATATACTCTGAAGTTTATGGCCCGTATTCAGAACGCGCTTATAAAGTGTGCTTTCTAGCAACAACACTGTGTAACACAGTGAATCATTTCATTTCTCTACATTCAGCAAACAAGGACAAAATAATACACTATGTTACACAGTCTCGTCTGTGTACACTGCTGGAAAGCACCCAAAGATGTTGTCATTTTATTCTTGTTTTGTGTACTGAATGATAAAGATAGGATGACAAAAAAAAGCATTAACATCTTTACAAGCGTGTTCTGAATACGGGTCTATGTTTAGGAAGTTTTTGTAAAAAATATTCAAAATCAGCATAACTAATATCAACTTTTTAAAACAGATAAATGTTTTAATTACTTGATAACAAATTTCTCTATTTTTTTATCAAATCATATAAAATATTTTGTTTCTCAGCTTTGGCTTGTTAGATCTCAACTTTGCAATGTCATTATAACCTAAAATCAAGTCATTTCAACAACTTACCCCTGTGCTCTGTTCTGAATTAAGCCAATCTGATATCATATATTCGGAAACACTAGCTGCGTGCGGTTGAACAATATTGTCTACATAAGCCATTTTTTTGTAATTTTTACCAAATTCAATTGTCAAATTCTTGCGGAATTCCAACTAGAATCACACTCGAATACAACGATGATAGCGACAAACAGGGACGCGTTCCAAAATTCAACCTTGATTACCATAATCTATAATGTGCGTGACATAGGTCTACTTTCCACCGAGCGCGTCAGTCTGCTTTCGGTCTGGTTTCAGTCCGGAATAAAACTAAATTGAGGTCGGTGGAAACGGGTCTAAAGCTAGGTCTACATTGATCGTATCGCAACATCGTGAGCGTCGTAATCGTGAAGTCGTGACCAATCACATTCCAGTTTTATAAGAATTCTTGACTGTGATTAGTTACAGCCTCACGATTACGACGCTCACGATGTTGCGATACGACCAATGTAGACCTAGCTTAAAGCCTCGTCTACAATGAGTCGTAATCGTAAGATCGTAAGCAAATTGATCAACCACAATCTGATTTTCTTATATATTCTTGACTGTCGTTGGTCGATTTGCTGTACAACCTTACTACTACGACTCATTGTAGACGGGCCATAAGAGATAACAGTAATGCAGCGTCTACAATGAGTAGTGTAAAGTCGTAGTTCTAAAGTCGTACAGCAAATCGACCAATGACAGTCAAGAATACATAAGAAAACTTGACTGTGGTTGGTCAATTTGCTTACGACCTTAGAACTACGACTTTACACTACTCATTGTAGACGCTGCATAAGGGCCGTGGCACACAAATTCCATAAGACGTAACAGTAAGATTA
This sequence comes from Tetramorium bicarinatum, assembly GCA_928718305.1. Lineage (NCBI taxonomy): Eukaryota > Metazoa > Arthropoda > Insecta > Hymenoptera > Formicidae > Tetramorium > Tetramorium bicarinatum. The sequence continues at coordinate 20,839,716 of OV788325.1, forward strand.
CGACCAATCGTGTTATTTAATTCAGTTACGGATGATTGAATCGAGCAACGCGACTGGTCGTAATCTTACTGTTTTATGGAATTTGTGTGCCACGGCCTTAAGATTCAACCAATCGAATTGCTTAATTCAACCGTACATAAACATAACAGTAAGAATTGATCAACGCGATTGGTTGAATCTGTTACCTCTTACGGAAATTCGCGTGTTATAGCCTTTAAAAGCCCATTCTACAATAGCATAAACGTAATTGTAAACGTGAGGTGCTTTTTCACGTGCTGCTGAAACTGACCGTTTGAGCGACAAAAAGGGTCACGTGACAACTTTTGTCGCTGAATATTACGGCGGCAACTTTTGTACATGAAAAAGAAATAGAAGCGACAAAATCTTAAGTTTAGAGACAGATTTCGCATCTTTCGTGTATTAGAACTTTTAGTATGATGGCTTCTTTAAAAAAAAAGATATTACAATTGACTATTAGATTGTAATAAAATAATTCAAGAACGTGAAATGGAAAATAATGTTGTTCTTACTGTGATATCGTTGATAAGTCTAACACAAAAAAGACATTATTCTAAAAAAAAGTATTGGGTTGCACCAGTATTTGAAAATCGAGATAAATATGGTTTTTATAAAGCCATTCTACCATATGTAAAATTAGAAAATGCAAGATTTAAAAATTATTTTCGCATGTCATCAACGCAACTAGAGGATCTATTACAAATGGTTGCACCAAAACTTCAGAAACAGAAATTTATCAGAGAGCCTGTCAGTCCTGAAGAACGTTTGTGTTTAACTTTAAGGTTTATTACATTTTTCTCACAAAATCTCTAAAATACAAAAGCAATATAGTAGACATAGCATAGATGTAGATAGTGTAAAATTTACAGCTACTGTCTTTTACAATATAGATATTTGGCTTCTGGTGACTCAATGGTATCGATGTCATACCAGTACTTATTAGGATTTACAACAATAGGCAATATTATAGCTGAAACATGTGAGGTAATTTGGAATGTTTTGTGTCCAATCGCCCTTCCGTCTTCTTTAACTAAAGAAGATTGGCTACGTATTGCAGCAGATTTTGAAAATTGTTGCAATTTTCCTCATTGTATAGGTGCTATTGACGGAAAACATATTGTTATTCAAGTACGTATTTTAATAATATTTATAAACATTTATTGTCATTTAATGTGTATTTAATTGTAATGCAATTACAGCACGTTTGAGTATTCTTTTATCAAAATTTTAACTAATAGATCAATTAAAGTAGTTGATTAGCAATATTTACATTCGGTTTTTGCATTTACGTTATCTTTGATTTACAAATTGAACGCAATCATAATTAATAATGTACTTTTTTAGTGTCCTGCTAGAGGCTGGCTCTACTTTTTATAATTACAAACATAGCCATAGCATTGTTTTAATGGCAATATGTGATGCTAATTACCTATTCACATTTGTGGATATAGGGGCCTATGGTAGACGCAGCGATGGTGGCGATTTTTAAAGAATGTCAGTTTGGTAAAAAATTTGAACAAAGAAAAATGAATGTACCAGATGCAGAGATTATATCTGAAAATGGTCCTATATTGCCATATTGCTTAGTTGGAGATGAAGCATTTCCTTTAAAGGAATATTTGCTTCGACCATACCCAGGAAGAGGTGGACTGACCAAAGAAAAAAATATATTTAATTATCGTCTGAGCCGTGCCAGGCGAACTATTGAAAATACATTTGGCATTCTTGCTTCTCAGTGGCGAATATTGAGAAAGCCAATAATTGCTAAAGTAGAAACCGTAGAGAAAATTGTACAAGCCATTGTATGTTTACACAACTGGTTACGAAAAGAGGACATAAACATTAATGAATACGTGACTACAAGTATGGTTGATCATTTCGATGATAATGGTTTTATACCTGGTACTTGGAGAACAATTCTTGAATGTAGTTCTGCATATCGTGAAGTACAACGAACAGGATCCTACATGAGTACTCGAACAAGTATTGAAATGCGAGAAAAATTTTGTACATATTTCAATAATAATGGATCTGTACCATGGCAAAATAATTTTGTCTAAAAATATATTTTATATATTTTTAGACAAAATTATTTTGCCATGTAATAGTAATAGTTTCGTATTTATTATCCACATATGTAAATATATAACATTAAAAAAGACGTACTTGTTTATATTTTATATTATTATTTATATCATAGAATAGAAACTCTGTATTACATTGCTGTATTGCTTACAAATATAAAATAAAAAGAAAGCTTAATCATATAACAAGTTTATCATATAACATATAACAATATTATCATATAACAATAAACTCTATATCACATGTGTATTATTTTTAACTTTCAGTAAATGCGAAGAAACTTTAATTTAATAATCATATCCTTTTACGAGATCATATGTTACTTGAAAAATTTTTTGTGCTGCATCGTCCAACATGTTTGGCGGAAGTTTTCTCAACCTTCGTTCGACTACAGATACAATTGCGTCCACATCGTCGTTTTGTGGAGGATTAGGCAAAGTAATTGGTGCTTGCATATTTCTCTCACAAAAAGCATTAGCAATTTTGTTTAGTGCTGAATTAACATCTTCTTTTTTATCAGTGCTTTGTTTTCTCTTTTCTGAAAATATATATATTTAATATGTAATATTATATTTATACATATAGACCGATATTTTAAGACCGTCTTAAGTAATGTCTTAAGATGCTAATACGGCTCTGTGATTGGTTTAGAACCATATAAGACTATATTTAAGATGATCTTAAATATAAGAATTGACTATGAATACCGACCATAATGCTAGATAAAACATACTTTGCTGTCTATTTTGTTCTACATCTTCAAAAGTCGACTCTTTATCATCACCATCAGTGCTGCATGATATATTTGATTTGGTTCTATTTAGAATTAAAATATTAATTAACAATATTTAATAACTTATTCATTGTTTTATTTACGCATGTTTGATTTATATATTCATTTTATATATTCTGTTTTATTTATATCGTTTTATATTATTTTTTGTTCTATATATGTATATTTATTTTGTTATTTATATATATTTATTTATAAATAAAAATTTAATTAATTTATATTTTTATTGTACAATGCATATCAAAAGACGTTGACATTTTATTACAAGTATTTGATACTAAGAAGTAATATAATAAAAAAATACTCACGATTTCTGTAAGCATCACGTAAAAATGCTAAATTATCATAATGTTGCCACTTATTTTTTTTAACCGGTCTTTCTGATCCACTTGCCATTGATTCAGTACTAACAATTCTTCTATAGGTATCGTGTAGTATTTTGAACTTCGCCTTTGCTTCAGTGTCTGACAGTTTTCCTGAAAGATCAGATTTTATTAAGGGTTTTATATTTATAATCAAATTCTCGAATTCATCGAAAAATTTTTGCATATAAATCATCGCGTTTCATTAATTGGTATACCTTTTAAATCTCAAATTTATATACCAATCAGTGAATGTAGATCAATACTTTCGTATGCAAAAATTTTTCGTATATATTCGAGAACTGGACTTTTGTTTAGTTGCTTACTATTTTCATAAATTTTTTATTATTTACTTACCATTTAATGCTTCAGAAACTTCTTTCCATAATTGTGCAGACGCCTTTCTATTACGACGCGACAAATCTACTTGTGGGTTCCATAAAGGTTCGCGCGCATGTACTTCTAAGATTAGTTGCTCTTCTAGTTCAAGCAACTTCTGTTTATCTTCGATATTCAATTTCTTTCTTATGTTTTTCCTTTTATTTGTTATTATTAATGGGTCTTGAACTGTTGTCTCTTGATTGTTAATAAGACTTCGTCTTAGTATACTTCCATCTTCTACAAATTACACAGTATTATAGAACATATATTTTAAAATAAATATTTATTTATATTACTTTTACATACCGCACATGGGATAAAAATAACAACTATTTTCATCAACGTGATACTGAGGATATCCGTAAAGACACTCATGTTCTGCTACAAGACTTGCATCGCATATGGTTTCACATAGTCCACATAACTGGCATGAGTATCTACAAAACATTGTTTCATTAACATTAGAAACATAGAAATATTGTTCATATCTAACAATTTTTATATGTTCAAAAATATTAACATATTTTCCTTTTATGCTTCAAAATATATAACTTTATTATTTAAAAGCAGAAAATTCATAAAAGATTAAAAATTATTTTTATAAATTTCCCTAACTTTGTTTCATATTATACAATATACGAAAATATTATACAACAAACGAATTATATAAAAAAACTTATTTTTATGCATATATACTTACTTCTTCATCCATATTTTCGTTAAATAGTTGTGATTCCATTGCGAAAGGATCTTGATCTCTAAATCCGTTTAAAGCGCTAGTCCCAGTTGTGGTATAAATTGTAGACTAGTATCAGGTACAAGATTGACGTCTCCTGCAGCGAGCACAGTCATAAAGCGAACAGATCGAACATCGGTGCGTTAAATGCTTCTTTGGCTTTATTCAATGCGAAAGGATCTTGATCTCCAAATCCGTTTAAAGCGGTCCCGGTTGCGTCTGCTTCCATTTCATTCGGCTCATCCGTATTCTTAGTTGTCGTTTCGTATCTATTATTTTTCAAATACACATACATACATACATAGAAAAAGATTATTACACGATTCTGATGAAAGAGAGTTTGTCTCAAATAAAATATAATACGCACTCTAGATCTTTGATCTCGGGTATAAATTGTAGACTAGTATCAGGTACAAGATTGACGTCTCCCGCAGCGAGCGCAGAGTCATAAAGCGCAATAGTATCGCTCATTTGACGCTACTGTTCCTGTAAATGAGTAATCTTTGCCTTTGCTTGACAGATCTCCAACTGAGTATCTTGCAGCTTTTTCGTCAGCTCATTTAGTTGGTCCCTGTTTTTATTCTGTTGCTGCTCTAACTGCTGCTCCTCTTGCGATCAAAAGGTAATCGACTATGATTGGTCACTTTCTTCCAATCTTACGTTTACAATTACGTTTACGCTATTGTAGAATGGGCTTAAGCCTGTTCTATTATCAGTCGTATGTCGCTGTTAGGTGTCGTATCGCAAGACCGTAACCAATTACAATCAAAGCATTCTCATGAGGCTTGACTATGATTGGTTGCAATCTTACGATACGACATCCGACAGCGACATACGACTGATTGTAGAACAGGCTTAAAGGCCGGTTCCACAATCAGTCGTATGTTGCTGTCGGATATCGTATCGTAAGATTGCAACCAATCATAGTCTAGCCTCATGGAAATGCTCATAGATATACAGGGTGTCCGAAATAAAAATTCTCACACGAAAGTTGGTGATAGATCGAGTCAAACCGAGAAGAAAAGTCCTGTACCATTTTCCAAAATTCATAATATTTATCGAGTTATTAATTGTTAAAAATCGGAAGAAGGGATAGACTGCGCGGTGCGGAAGACGTGGGCGGGGGCTCGCTGCTCCCGCTGCCATTGCCGCTCTCACGTCTCGCGCACCGCGCTGTCTATCCCTTCTTCCGATTTGTAACAATTAATAACTCGATAAATATTACGAATTTTGGAAAATGGTATAGGACTATTTTTCTCGGTTTGACCCGATTTACCACCAACTTTCATATGAGAACTTTTATTTCGGACACCCTAGATAGAGGTTAGTCTCACTTAGAGTCCTATAATCAGAGAAGTGACATTAGCGAACTCCTTTTGATTGGTCAATTCAGTCAAGTGGTTTAGTCGCCATTTTGTGTACCACTGTCGGGCTTCATATACAACAAAATAGCGTGCTCCGTACTATTCAGTGCTACATAAAGAGACAATGCAATTAGAAATTATAAGGTAAAATCTTATTTTATATAATATGTAATATTATTATATTATTATGAGTCTGTTTCTCCAATGTCAGTTAACTTTAACCTATATGATTGTTATGTGACTGTGTGCTCCAAACCCGCTTTGTTGACGTCAGCAGCTGTTACAAGCTCATGGACACTCACTCACACACTCACGGATCAGCTCCTAAGGTACACAAGATGGCGAACCAAAATCATGGTGGGGGTAAATGTCGCTTCTCTGACTATAGGACTCTAGTCTCACTTTTGCCTTAATCCCCCCTCGCAAAGATAACCTTCAAGATTATCTAAAAGTACCCCCCTCGCGCATGCGCAATAGCATAAGATAATAAAACGTGTGTTATATAGCAATCTTTAGATGATTAAGGGCTACTGCACAAGCCCTTCCATAAAGCATTACGTTACGTTAAGAACTGATCTCAAACTTAAATACGTACGTAAACTTAGACTTCAGTCAACGCACAAAGAAAATCTTAACATAGGTTACGTTATAATTTTCCTTGTGCGTTGACTGAAGTCTAAATTTACGTACATATTTAAGTTTGAGATCAGTACCGTGATCAGAACGTAACGTAACGCTTTACGGAAGAACTTGTGCAGTAGTCCTAAGATGTTATCCATGCGTAGCAACGTCGTCGAAAGAGTCGATTGCGTATGCGCAAGGGGGGTACAATGCCCTCTTTACTCCACTTATCTTGGCATGGAGAGAAATGAGATAAAGCTCTATTTATTGGGTTGGCCAATAAATCCGTGCGGTTTTTCTCGATAGATGGCTTCAAGACACTCTGCTAAGCTTTATCTTCATCGTCGAAAGTCTTGAAACCGTATAGTCATTAACAAATGACATTTTAACATGTATTTAAAAAATATACGTAAATATTACTTGTGTATCGTGTGTGTTTTGCGTCATTTGAAAATGGAAAACCAAAACGAGCATTTTCGTTTCAAAAAGCATATTATGCTTTTTTATTTTAAAAAAGGCAAAAACGCGACGCAAACCTGTAAAAAGATTTGTACAATATATGGTGAGGATGCCGTAAAAGAACGCGTGTATCAAAAATGGTTTGCGAGATTTCGTTGCGGAGATTTTTCCGTCAAAGACAAACCACGCTTAGGCCGACCAAATGAGATCGATAACGAAAGGCAAAATTGAAGGCAAATTGAAGGCAATAATCGATACCAATCCACACTACATAACGTGGGAGATTGCAAACGTTCTCTAAATATCGAAATCAAGCGTGGAAAATCACGAGAAGCGTCCAGTATCGTAGAGGTGTCGTCTTTCACCATGACAACTAGGCCGCACATATCTCTACAAACTCGGCAAAAATTATTGGCGCTAGGCTGGGATGTCTTACCACATCCTCCGTAGTCTCCAGACATTGCATCTTCAGATTACCACCTGTTTTGTTCCTTTCAAAATTCTTTGAATGGAAAGCACCTCGTTTGTGAGGAAGCTGTCAAATGACACTTTGAACAGATTTTTGCCGAGAAAAACAGGAAGTTCTTTGAACTAGGAATTATGAAGTTGTCCGAAAGATGGCAAAAGATAGTAGATAACAACGGCCAATACATAATTGATTAAAGTTATTACCTTCTATAAAAATAATCATCAATCATTTATAAGTAAAAAACCGCACGAACTTATTGGCCAATCCAATATATATCTATGGGAATGCTTTAATTGTAATTGGTTACGGCCTTACGATACGACATCCGATAGCGACATACAAGTGATTGTAGAACAGGCTTTAGGCCGGTTCCACAATCAGTAGTATGTTGCTGTCGGATGTTGTATCGTAAAGCTGAAATTTCATGCGAGCGAAGAAAAGCTAGCGTTTACTCCTACTCCGCCGCAACACAATTCTAGCGTTGAAAAGCTAAAGCTATCGCCTCCTGTCTTTTCATGGAGCGTTTCTTTGCTGGCGTTGGGCGCGTTCAGCGGATACAACGGTTGCACAACAGTTAAGCAATGTCAATGTAATTGATCTAGATTTAGGGATCTAACAGTAACAACCAATCATTACTGTCGGCGTTGCTTTGCTAACAGTTCGATTGAAACGAACTTTGAGCGTGTTTTTGCTAAAACAGCCACTTTATCAAGAATCGATGGAGAGCAGATAAACGCCAGCTTTTCTTCGCTCGCATGAAATTTCAGCTTAAGGCCGTAACCAGTTAAGCTAGATCTACATTGGTCGTATCGCAACATCGCGAGCGTTGTAATCGTGAGGTTGTAACTAATCACAGTCAAGAATTCTTATAAAACTTGAATGTGATTGGTCACGACTTCACAATTACGACGCTCACGATGTTGCGATACGACCAATGTAGACCTAGCTTTACAATCAAAACATTCTTATGAAACTTGACTATGATTGGTTGCAATCTTACGATACGACATCTTAAAGCCGGCTTAAAGCCGGTTCTACAATCAGTCGTATGTCGCTATCGGATGTCTTATCGTAAGGTTGCAACCAATCATAGTCAAGTTTCACAAGAGTGTTTTAATTGTAATTGGTTACAAACTTACGATATGACATCCGACAGCGACATACGACTGAGGGTGCTTTCACATGGAGTTCGAAATAACGGAACGGAAGAGAAACGGGAAAGGCAAATGATGGGGGTTAACCAATCAGAACAATTCCGTTCCGTTATTCCGAGCTCTATTTGAAAGCATTCTGATTGTAGAACCGGTCTAAGACTGAAATCACATGTGCGGAATAGAGCTGCGGAATAAAACGTGCGTCATAGAAGTAACCAATCAGAACTATTCTGCAGATTTTCTATTAGGGTGAAATCACACGGTACGGGAATCAGCATGCGGGACAAACAATGCGTGATTTAAACAGCCAATCATGCGAAATAGAAAAATACGGAAAAGCGCTGATTGGCTGTTCGAATCACGCATCCTCTGTCCCGCACTCTGATTATCGTGTAATTTCACCATTACACAGAGTTTTCTATCACGCAAGCCAGGATATATTTCAATGGACGATTTTAAGTAGTGTGTAAATTAAGTTAAATTGTTATTAGACATTTAATAGTTCTGGTTACCGCAGATAATGTATCCATTTTCAACACTTTCTGATAGACTTAAACAAAATATGAACAAACATTCAGCAATCAGCAATAACCTATAACGCATTTGGTTCGGTGTGCCCTGTTCACATGATGCGGAAAAATGACTGAAAATGCGGGATGGAATTGAAAAAAATTTTTTAAAGTTGAAAATTTTATGAGCAAAATATTTAATAATATGTAAATAATGATTGCTTGTGCATTATAAGTAGTAGTAGTTTATTAAACCCTTTTCGGGGTACACAGGGACTCCCGCTCCCTTTACAATTTCATCTCTTCTTTTCTTCCTCGCTCCTCCACACTATTCTCTCTCTCTCTCTCTCTCTCTCTCTCTCTCTCTCTCTCTCTCTCTCTCTCTCTCTCTCCCCCCTATTCCTCTCTCTCTCATATTTCGCTCACTACTCTCGCCTTTACATTTTTTCACATTCTTTCTCCTTTTCTATCCGACCTGACCTTCTCTGGCCGATACACTCTAAAAGTCCTTTCCCTTTTCGCACCTCTCCTATCCCTTTCTCACCACTCTCTCTTTTCTCTCTCTCACTCACACCTCTCTCTCTCTCTCTCTCTCTCTCTCAACCCTCTTCCTCTCTCTCTCATATTTCGCTCACTACTCTCGCCTTTACATTTTTACATTCTTTCTCCTTTACTATCCGACCTGACCTTCTCTGGCCGATACATTCTAAAGGTCTTTTCTCTTTTCGCACCTCTCCTATCCCTTTCTCACCACTCTCTCTTTTCTCTCTCTCACTCACACCTCTCTCTCTCTCTCTTTCGCCTTTACATTTTCACTCCTCGCCCATTCACTTCTCTCCATTCTCTCTCTCCCTCTCATACTTCGTTCTCTTAAGCCTACTTCCGCCTCTACATATATACCTTTCTTTCCTCCTTCTTCTCCCGACCTGACCTTCGCTGGCCATTACATACTAAGCACCCTCTCCCTCCCCTCTCTCTTATCTCCGCACTCCTCTCACCCTCTCTCCTCTCCCTTTTTCACTGCGCTCTCCTCTTCCTCTCCCCTACCTTACGCCTTCGCTCTCCACTCCACTCATCCTTTTCTCTCCCTCCTCATCCATTTCTCGCTCTCCATTCTCTCTCTCCCTCTCATACCTCGTTCTCTTAAACCTACTTCCGCTTTTACGTATGTACATTTCTTTCCTTCTTTATCTCCCAACCTGACCTTCGCTGGCCATTACATACTAACCGCCCTCTCCCTTCCCACATTCCCTCCCCCCTTCCCCACGCTGCCAAAAGGTTTTCTCTCCATCTTCTTACCGCCCTTAACGATCTCTCATTCCCCAATCCATCTCCTTCCTGCCCCTTGGCGCTGTCTCTCTCTCTCTTCCTCCTCCTTGCTTCCTCCTCCCTCCTTCCTCACCTCTTTCTCCATTCCTTCCACCCTCCTCTCCCCTCCTTCTTCATCCTTCCTTCTTCTTCTCTTCCTCGCTCTCCTCTGCTTCCCGATGCTCTCCTGCCTTCCCGCTCCTTTCCCTTTGTTCGCTTCCTGTTGCTCCCTCCGCTTTCCGGTGCTCCTCCTTCTTTCCCGCTCCTTCTCTTTGTCCGCTCCCTATTGCTCTCCTCACTCCACTCTCCAACCTCCGCTTTCTTCGTTTCCTCGTGTCCTCCGGAGTCAGTCTCTCGTTCCTTCTCGAACCTCTATCGTTCTCATCCGCTCTCCTCCCGGTCCACCCTCCACTGTCGTACTCCTTCCACTCCTCTTTACTCTCTCACCTTTTTTCCGCTTCTCACTTTTCACTTCCTCCTAACCTCTCCTCACCCTCTTCCGTCTCTACCGATCCGCCAGTCTACCGTCGCTCCGTCGATCTGCCCTCGCACCGCCATTCGCCACTTCTTCTCTCTTGCATCATCTGCTCCATGCTACTAGAGTCCTATAATCAGAGAAGCGACATTAGCGAACTCCTTTTGATTGGTCAATTGAGTCACGTGGTTTAGTCGCCATTTTGTGTACCACTGTCGGGCTTCATATACAACAAAATAGCGTGCTCCGTACTATTCATTACTACATAAAGAGACAATGCAATTAGAAATTATAAAGTAAAATCTTATTTTATATAATATGTAATATTATTATATTATTATGAGTCTGTTTCTCCAATGTCAGTTAACTTTAACCTATATGATTGTTATGTGACTGTATGCTCCAAACCCACTTTGTTGACGTCACCAGCTGTTACAAGCTCATGGACACTCACTCACACACTCACGGATCAGCTCCTAAGGTACACAAGATGGCGAACCAAAGTCATGGTGGGGGTAAATGTCGCTTCTCTGACTATAGGACTCTACATGCTACACGTCCCGGAGCGAGAACTTCCCGATCGATCCTCTCTATTCCTCCATTCGATCCATCGATCACCCGCCGATCCGTCGATCTATTCTCGCTCCGCCAATTGCCACTTCTCCTTCTCTGCGCCATCTATTCCACTCTACTTATCCCGGTGCGAGAACTTCTTGATCGACCCTCTCATTTTCTCCATTCGATCCATCGTTCCGCTGCCGATTCGTCGATCCGTCCTCGCTCCGCCAATCATCTCCTCTCCTTCCTTGCTCCAACTACACCACACGTCCCAGTGCGAGATCTTCTCGGTCGACCCTCTATGTTTCTCCAATCCTTCGTGTCATCCTCCTTCTTGCTTCCTTCCCAACCTTACTCCGAAACTTCAACTCCTTCTCACATCTCCTGTCCTTGCTCCTCAACCTTCCCTCCAATTGCTCATCTTCCTCTCTTCCTCCTTCACCTTTCCAGCACACCCACTCCCTTTACTTTCACTTAACTCACTCCCAATTCTCCTATCTATCCAGACACTACCTCCCGACCATCCACACCCTCCGCCATCTTTCCGGAAGCCCCCGCTTGTGCATTATAAAGTATTATATATTTTACAAATAAATGAATTATTGTAATTACAAAATTATTTTGTAATTTATAATTTCTTCAAATGCGCTATTGCACCTCTATGACGCACCATGTGAACAGGACACACAAAAACAGGGCAGAAAATTTTTAGGATGGATCTCCAATGCTGACTTTGCTTATTGGCTAATTAGTATAAAAGTTTCTGATTGGTAGTCCAGCAAAAAACTTCAGGTTACTGTAAACGACTATGCGCAATTGGAATGTGCGCAGCTGGAACGTTCCAATATTTTCGCATAATGGTGAAACTGATTTTCAGATATTAAATTTAATTATTATAACGAAATTATTATTTCCTAAATATTGAAACTTTAGACATGTTTCCCAAATAATTTCTAGTTGATTGCTAAAAAAAAATTTTTTTCCTTTATTATGTCTGCTAACTAAACGCTAAATTAATTTTCATCGATTATAAATAAAATATTATTTCCCAAATTATGATAATATTTTCCTAAACTTGCCCAAATGATTCCCAAACGATTACAACAATAAAAAATAAAAAATTTTTAATTTGTCTGCTAAATAAACGGAGGTCCAAGGTTATGTTTACAATCTGACGTAGTTCACGTAGATACAAGATTGTAACTCTGCACCAAAGAGGAAAAAGACACAGGAGAGAGCATTTAGGTGTTCACGAAGCTGACGGAAGTATCTATATACATGAGCGAAAAAAGTGGACACTCAAGATGGCCGCTCACGCGCGCTATAATTGAATCATATTATATTTCACAGTATAAGTTCCATTTAACGCTTGCAACGCTCGTGAAATCATGTTATTTTTGTTATTCATCAAATACTAAACAAGGACCAACGATGCTCGCGAGCATTACGAGCGTTAAATGGAACGTAGCCACAATTGTATCCACAAATGTATCAACAGTTTCAACACTGCCTGCTAGAAGGCGCTGATAAACGTTAAAAAAAGTGGACACTCAAGATGGTTGCATGACGTATTTCCGTCAGCGATTGCCCATATCCCCACTACCGATACATTCCCTCCTGTGTTTTTTTCCTCTTTGTTCTGCACAGTATGCACGCGCGTCCATTCCCTTTTTGTCGTTTCCGATTTTTCGCTGTGCATGGGACTGCATCCTTATGGCCATTCTATAATTGCGTAAATGCAATTGTCCATCGTGGTTTTTAGTATCTGTAGAAATATCATTTTTAAGTCATATAAAATGTGTAGTAATCTAGTATTTTCATAGTATATGTGTGCAAATTTTTTACTGATTCTACCAAGCATATTCTGTATTTATCAAGTTCTTAAATCAGTAAAATACCAAAGTAAAATACGTTTTACCATTGTACATTTTATAAGTTAAATGCTGCATTAATACAGTTTATTGAATGTAGTTACTGTAATATAATGGTTCTAGAACCGTATAAAACACTTAATTATAAAAGTTCTTATATGTATTTTAAGTTTTACTGTTCGTGTACTCGTCGTATACTCATTTTTAACCACAATAGACTAGTGTAAACACTGCATAATATGGATTTAAAAGCTAAAAAATACCTTTTTTATACTGAATTTTTACAAAATATATTTTGGTATATATATTGTAAAAGACTAGAGTAAAAAATAAAAAAAATACCGTATTTATATTTAACTTTTACAATGATTGTTAATGTAAATACCGTATAATCCTAGTAAAAATTTGCACAAATATACGATCATTATACGATACAAATACTGTTGTAATACCGTAATATATTATTCACTCGAATTATACGTCACATATACGTAAACTAAAACTGCGAGGGTTGACTTTACTGTCATTTGCTGGTGTAAATACCATATAATCCTGGTAAAAAGTTTGCACAAATATACATTTATTTTACGATACAAATACTGTTATATACGTTAAATATACGTAAACTCAAATCCGCGAGGGTGTAAATGTAAGGTTGTAAGAAAATGATCAATTATAGTCGAATATTCTTTTTACGATCGAAGAATAATCGACTATGATTGGTCAAATTCTTACAGCCTTACATTTACAATTACATTTACGCAATTGTAGAATGGTCTTTACACGGCACCTTAATCGAGTTTAATAACATCCGTAGTTGTAAGACAGACCAATCACAGCTATCCCATTCTTCTGAAAAATGGTTACGATTGGTCTACTTGACAACTTCGGATGTTATAAAACCCGATTAACGGTGCTGTGTAAACGTAGTCATAGAAATAAAGATCCCGATTCATCATTATTGGACACGTGACGTCTTTTGATGCTGAAAACAAGCGTCAAGCGTCAGTGTGAAAAGGCGTTCCAAATCTTCTATTTCAACGATACCTTAATAAAAGATTTGGAACGCCTCCGATTAGTTACGCGATACGCATTACGCGAAAAATGTTAGTCCATGGGACTGCGCCCTAAAGGCCATTCTACAATTGCGTAAATGTAGTTGTAAATGTAAGGCTGTAAGAAAATGACCAATCGTAGTCGAATATTCTTCTCACGATTGAAAAATAATCGATTATGATTGGTCAAATTCTTACAACCTTATGTTTACAACAACGCTTAAGCAATTATAGAATAGCCTTAAAGGCCATCACACGGGATGCATTCGTTTATGCAGCGGTTAGCGCATCCACTGCGTTTCTCATCTGCTAGTCACGTGACGTAATTTACCGAATGGATTTCTGCGTGAACCGCTGCTCGAATCATCATAGGCCAAAGCACAATAAGATGTAAACCAATCGCGTTACTCAATTCGATCGTCCGTAATCATATCGAATGCGAACTTGTCTGTTATGTTTTATGGAATTTGTATGAAATAAATAAATATAGGATATAAGATAAATAGTAACAGTACTATTCCTGTCCTTTGCCAGTAAAAGGAGAAGAAAACTGGGCAAAATTATAGATTATTGTTTGTATAAACGTTAAGTTTTAATTGTTTTTTAATTAAATCTTTAAGTACATTAAATTAAAATAATTCGATTTTTAGAAAACGCAATGAATGTACGATTAAATGTTATTCATGGTGTAATGGACTTAATAAATAGCAATAGTTCATTAGATTTCGACTTACTATCTGATAGTTCTGATGAAGAACTGCTATTATTAGATGTTACAGTATTATGTAATATTTTATTTAATATAAATTTCATTAAAATTAAAAGTTTAAATAAATAATATGTGTTAAAAATACAAGGTGATATATATACAAGGTGTCCCGAAATTTGAAGTAATAAGACAACATTAAAATACACGAAAAATTAAGAAATGAAAGTGAATTTTTTTTTTATAAAATGGTTACTAAAATACAAATTTTTTAAGTATAACTAATTATGAGCGTTCATTAAAAAGTAATTCGTCTGTGTGTCGTATATGTAATAGTATTAAATGTAAAACACTTTACAATGTATGAGATATGGACAGATGACTTTTTTAACGAACATTCATGATTGATTATGCTTTAAACCTTTATTTTTAAAAATACTTTATAAGAAAAAATAGCATGTGCTTTCATTACTTAATTTTTCATGAATTTTTATGCTGCAATCTTATTATCCTCGAATTTCGGGATACTCTATATATCTATGTATATGTGCACAACTCACGTAGACGCGTATGAAATGAAATAGATTCTTGCAGTTTTATGTTCGATTACGCAGTACTGCAAGCAAAGCAGCTAAAGCAGAACCTCTCAGGTAGCTGCGCAGATGGGATGTATTCCCTAACAGCACATGATATCATTCGAATATCCTGTATTCGAATATCCTACTGTGAATATACGAACTAGGAATAACATCCCAGATAGCCAAATCTGTTTGAACAAATAATGCCACGTACTTGCTACAAATTTTGGTTTCAGAAATGGTACAAATTTGCATCAAACTTTGTTTTATCAAATGTTGTCGACAAATTGTTAGCAAATAGCAAAACATCCTAAAAATAGCACAATGACATCCTTAGGACATCCAAAGGACGCCCAGGACATTTATATAGAATATCCTCAGGATATCCTCTTTTAGTCCTTGGATGTTCTTCGGACGTCTTCAGGAAGGAGAAATGAGCGCCGTATACTGTCCTCTGGATGATTCTGGGAGTTCCTGTGGAACATTCTAAGGACTTCTACAGGATATAGTAAGGATATTTTTCGTTCATTTTCAGGGTCATTTACCCAATCAGCAAAACAATATTTAAAAACATTTTGAAATATATTTGAAAAATATTTAAAAATACATTTTTAAAAACGTTAAAAATAATGAGATAAGTTCCCTTTTTTTCATTAAAGTTTTTTTTTAACGTTTAGAAAAATATCTTTGTAATATTTAATAAACGTCTGTATAATATTTAGAAAAATGATTTTTAAAGATTTGTTCTAATGTTAGGAAAATGTATTTTTTAATATTTAAGAAATCTATATTAAAAAAATTTTTTGTAATATAAATAACTCATACATTATACATATATTTAAATCAAGAGCATCCTATCTCCACATAAATTGATGCCTTATTGATGTTACATTCAACGCACATACGCGAAGAAGCGTTATGCTTTGATTAGTTAAAGGATAAATTTTAAGCTTATTTATATACTTTCCGAAACGGACTTTACTTACAAGAAAACGAATAACCCTTGCGACTCCTAGCGGCGTGAACTGAAACGTTTCTTCAAAAATTATTTAAAATGATTTATTAAAGTAAAATCAATATTATATTGTATAAAACATTAAATAAACGTTACCTAAACATTTTTCTTACATTTGTATTTTATATTAAGAATTAATGTATTATAACTATTAAATAAACATTAAATAAACGTTTTATAATTACTTTTTAAATTATTATTTTAAATAAATAATTAATGTAAAATAATGTTTAATAAATATTTAATAAATATTATTTGTCTAATAAATAGTAATAAATGTAAAAATAATTAAAAATAAATATTTGAAAAACATTTAAAAAAGATTGTTTGTTGATTGGGTATCGTTGCATATTAAAATATGACGTATTGTATAATGATTGTATGTATGTACAATGATTGTGCATCACATAGTAGCATTATTGTTAAAACTTACAAAATAATTATATTTAAATAAAGCACATGTTAATCAAATTGATATCCAGCTTACATCCTATGGATGTTTATAGGACATTTAGAGGATATTTGTATTTTATTACAATATTTGACATTTTTAATTTAAGAAAAATGTCTAATATCACTGAAAATAATTATATTAGACATTTTATTTTATTTTTAATGACACAAGTGTAAGATATTTCACTTCGTAATATCTATTGTCCGAAAATAACCATTTGATGCAAGAGAACACGATGTCAGGAATGGTAGTTGGATTTCTCATGAGTTCAAACGTTCTCGGTTATTTAATAATAATGTCTTTAATTCCCAATGCGTTACAATTTACACGATGCAGACGGATTAACGAAGCCAGAAGGTTAATCAAAGATACTTGGGGTACCGTATCAAAAGGCCCCGAAAGCCTTTACTTAAAACCAATCGCGGCTAAACAGTCGTTATCCGACTTTATCTCAAGACTTCCCGAAAAGTAGTGACGCCCCGCTTCCCGGCCCTCGGAGCGTTAGCATGCCTCGAGCCGTGTGAGAGCGGTGGGGCATCATATAGGGTGAGAAACAATTAAACGCTGTTACTGCCCTTGAGATCGGCACGGATTCCAAATAGGTCGAAAACAATCTTACAGCTTCGTCCATCCTGCTCCAACATTCGTCCCGAAGGTTGTTGAAGCTATTTAATCCTAGAGTGCTCCAAATTGGCAACGCAAACGAAACAATGAACTATATAACTATATATAACTATAATGGATAAAACAAAAGATAAAAGAATACATAGTAAGTAAGAACAACTTAACTCTAAATTAATACAACTCCTAAATAATGTCGCTAATCTTAATTACGATCTAAATCTTAACTACTTTGATTTATAGATAATTCCGACAAAAATAAATGGTTCGATTACTCGACGACATCGATTATAAGTATAATAGGCTAACAGAAAAAGCGATTTGAGCCTTGTTAGTTTTCTTCTGTCGGTTTTATCCATAATTTCAATTTATCGGGCGAAAGAATCGAGTCGTAAGGCTTCTGGGTAATATTAAATCCGGGTATGTCCTTTACGACATACCTATTTTTGTTTAGAACTTTCGCAATTTTGTACGGTCCTTTATAATTCGGTTTCAATTTTTTGCTAGTTCCCGTTTTTCCCTGGAAATCTCTAATCAGAACAAGGTCGCCTTCTTTATAACGTGTCGGCTCCTTATGTCTCTTATCATAGTACATTTTATTATATTCTCGAAGTTTGTTATTAGCTTGTGTGGCGAGAGTACGTGCTTCTTCCCTTTGTCCACTCGGATTGTTATCGATTTGAAGCAATTCGTCAATATAACGACGAAGGTTGTTGTCGGTATGCCCTTGTTGGTCGTAACCTAACAGCAATTTTGAAGGTGACGTACTTATCGCCGAGTTATGAGTATTATTTATCGCGTACTGAACTGAATTTAACTGATCTTCCCAGTTTTCTGCGGAATCTATCGCTTTTGTTAAACTACTTTTAAGATACTTATTTACCCGCTCAATCATACCGTTCGCCCACGGAGACGCTACCGCGACTTTTCTCAATTTAATTTTATATTTTTCCAAAAATTCATTAAACTCCTTTGAGGTAAAAGACGTACCTCGGTCCGATACCAATGAACTGGGCGTACCAAAAACATTAAACAAAAAACTTAAGCGATCACATGTTTCCTTCGTACTAGTAGTCCTTGTGGGGAAAAGCCACGTATAACGGGTAAACGCGTCGATCGCCGCGAATATATATTTACAACCATTAGTCGATTCTTGCAATGGACCGAAATGGTCTATATGCATCAATTCAAACGGAAACATCGGGAGAGGGCAATCTGCCTGAGACTGTCCCTCGAATCTATTCGACGATGAATTAGCATATAGGCACGTAACACAATTTTCAATGTATTCACGAATGCGTTTACGCATGGCGGGAAACCAATATGACCCGTGAATTCCACGAAAGGTTTTTTCGAACCCGCAGTGCGCCATGTCATCATGGTACACTCTTATAATATTGTTTAACATAGAATCAGGGACCGCGAAACGAGCGCGATCCTCGCCCTTTCGATATATTAAACCGTCAATCATTTCGAATTTTTCATTTTCTCCAAACTCTAAGCTATCTGCTATTTCTTTTAATCGCGCGTCTTGAAGCTGTCTAAATTCTAGCTCGCGTTCTAAAGGCAAGACTTCGAGGTAACAAACTTGGCGACTTAACGCGTCGACATGCGCCATACGTTTTCCAGGGCGATGTTCGACTTTGAAATCATAACTTTGTAACATTAACGTCCAACGCGCGATACGCGGATTGAGATTGGCTTTATTAATCGCGTAAACCAGCGCGTTGCAATCGGTTATTATCGTGAACTTTATACCATACAAATATATATGAAATCGTTCGACCGCGCGCACGATAGCAAGCATTTCAAGCTCGAAACTATGATAGCGGGACTCCGCTTGATTCGTAGCTTGACTAAAAAAAGTCACCGGCGCCCACTTTGTATTTTCTTGTTTTTGTAACAATATAGCTCCAAGTCCGTGGGAGCTCGCGTCCGTGTGTAATTCTGTGGGTGCCGTCGGATTGTATAAATGAAGCACGGGGTGCAGTTAATTCTTTTTTTAATATATCAAAGGCGGTGACACAATCTTTATCAAAATTATATTCAACCGATTTTCTTAATAAGTTGTACAATGGCCTGGCTTTTGTGGCAAAATCTTTGATAAATTTCCGGAAGTAGCTAGCCAAGCCTAAGAAACGTTGCAATTGGTGCACGTTTTTCGGAGCCGGAAAGTTTCTAACGGCCTCCGTATGCCGTTCGCTCAATGTGAGCTGATTTTTGGATACTATATATCCTAAAAACTCTATCTTTTTTTTCAAAAATTTGCATTTAGCAAAATTTAATTCAAAACCATATTTACGTAGCGTTAATAGAACTTCTTTTAAAATAGATAAATTTTCCTCGACATCCCTTGATGCTATTAGAATATCGTCAATATAAACGAGAATTTTATTTTCTCTAATAAACGGTTGCAATATTTGTACCACTCGTTTTTGGAATTCCGCGGGGGCTTCCGAATAACCAAAGGGGAGACGCACGTACTCAAATTGCCCGTCGGGCGTGGCGAAAGAGAAATACTTCGTGTGTTCAGGTTTTACCTTTATTTGGTGGAAACCATCCTTTAAATCTAACAACGAATATACCGACTTGTCGCTTAATCTCGCGAGACAGTCTTCTATTAAAGGAAAGGGGTACTTTTGCTTGATTACGCGCGCGTTCAATGGGCGCAAATCAACGCAGTCTCAGATTACCATTTTTCTTTCGCACCGGCACGATTCTTGCGCAATACGGTGATATACTTGTTTTAATGATACCGCGTTCCAGTAAATCGTCGGTTATTTCGCGGATTTGTTCGCGCTCTTTTAACGTAAATCTCCGCGGCGCGTACGCATAGGTCGAGCTATCTTTTAAATTTACGCTCACATTATGATTATCTTCAATCATTTTTACATCGGCGTGCATACATTCTAGTACAACTTTTTTGAGGTAATCTTTATCTTTCTTTTCAAAATCTATTTCACAATCATCTAATATCGACTCGGTATCTACGTTAGTAAAACAAACATCTGTTTGTAACAAAAGTTGCGTAAAAGCATCCACGCTTTCTTTAGACGGTCGAAAGATTAACGTTAAATCATGTCGTTCAAGAAAATCACAACCAATAATCAAATCAAGATCCGAAAAATCAGAATCAACTACACAAAAAACAATATCGAAATCACGACTCGGAATTTCTTTGAATTTAATATTTGATTTTATCTTTCCGAGCACATTGATCGGTGTTTTCGGCAGCGCGTTAAACTTTCGATCGACTTTTTCTAATGAATCAATCGTTTCTTCAAAAACTTTATTAAAGTTATCTAGGCTAATAAACGAGACAGGACTTCCCGTGTCCATGAGAGCACTTAAATTATTTTTTCTACCGTTAATACAATTTACTACGACGATCGGAGCAGAAAGATAAAACTTATCTTTTTCGGTCTCCGTGACCGACGCCGTTGTCGAAGATTGAGAGGACGAGTCCTTCGCCGCGGCTGAGGTCGTCTCCGCTGCTCGCTCCTTCTTCTTAAGTACCAGGCAGTCGGCCTTCCAGTGTCCTTTCTTTTTGCAATAGTTGCACGTGCCCTCAGTAGATTTGCTGTTGCCTTGCTCGGTCGTCTTGCCGTCGGACGCCTTGTGACCTTCTTTATTACGAGCACCCTTGTTTAGGTGCGAGCTCTTCTTCTCCAGGTCGCTCATTCCGAAGGTGATCCTTCTCATGTCTTCCAGGAACTTGTCGACTGACTGAGTAGGCAAAATCAGAGCAGTTGCGCGCAGCGAATGCTGCTGAATACCTCCAATTATGAGGTTGATCGAATCTGTCGTCGGGATGTCCAAGCGATGGATCAAAGTCAGTTTGTCTATCGCGTATTGGTCAAAAGATTCTTTTGACACATTCCATTTCCTTGCTTCAATACGCTGCATCGCAGCCGTAAAGGAAACGCGACGATCAAACATTTGCAATAGCGCTTGTTTGAGCGCTGACCATGATTCCAGAACATGTCCTTGTTGCATCTCGTACCATTTTTTGGCGAGCTTTGTCAATTTGGCTGAGGCAGCCAACAAGACGACATCACTGGGCGCCCGGTGAACCTGGGCTACCCTGTCGACCCTCTGGGTCCAAATTTGCACATTCTCATCCTCGGTGCCGCCGAACTCTGGAATTTGAGGCGTTAACAACGACACTGCTTGCGCCGGTGTCGACGTGCCGATCGCCGGAGAACGAGGCGAATCCACAGTCTCTCTTTCCAATGGCACCTCACTCGATACGGATGCTTCTCTGCGAGAGAGAGCCCGCATTTCTTCCAACATTTGCTTCTGTTGGTCCATAAATGTTGCCAGCATTAATGCGAAACGATCTACGGATCCTTCGTTTGACGGGATGTCAAGAGGTTGCCCAGTCGTTTGATTCGACGGACCCGGTAGATCGGATTGACCTTCTTTCCTCGAGCCCGTCCTTTGCGTGGCTGTTCGTTGGTTCGTCAAGGGCAATTCTTCCGGTCGGCTGATCCTCGTCAGATGCTCCAAGATCGAGTCAATGATTTTGTCTCGATCGGTTAAGGATGCCACCGTGAGTTGATAGCACATTGCCTCCTGTCGGAGTTCATCGAGCGTCATTTCTTCCAGTCGTTCTCGCTCCATAATTTGTTGCCGCGTTAATTGTCTTCTTGTTCCAACCATATAAGTCACTGTACGTTCACGTGAACGTATGTTTTGAAGACCGTGTTCACAATAGGCACAACCTGCGACACAAGGTCGGAGCAAACAGATCGGAATGCGCGTAGTCACTCGAACGGCTTCTTGGTTCGATCAATTTTCACTAAGAACAATGGATTTGAATCCCACTTCTGAAATTTCTGTAAGATATTTCACTTCGTAATATCTATTGTCCAAAAATAACCATTTGATGCAAGAGAACACGATGTCAGGAATGGTAGTTGGATTTCTCATGAGTTCAAACGTTCTCGGTTATTTAATAATAATGTCTTTAATTCCCAATGCGTTACAATTTACACGATGCAGACGGATTAACGAAGCCAGAAGGTTAATCAAAGATACTTGGGGTACCGTATCAAAAGGGCCCGAAAGCCTTTACTCAAAACCAATCGCGGCTAAACAGTCGTTATCCGACTTTATCTCAAGACTTCCCGAAAAGTAGTGACGCCCCGCTTCCCGGCCCTCGGAGCGTTAGCATGCCTCGAGCCGTGTGAGAGCGGTGGGGCATCATATAGGGTGAGAAACAATTAAACGCTGTTACTGCCCTTGAGATCGGCACGGATTCCAAATAGGTCGAAAACAATCTTACACAAGAAAATATCCCATAAATATCCTAGAATATCCTAGGATATCCGGACATATTATGGATGTCCTGAGGACGTTTTGTGCTGTTTGGGATGCGTATACAATTGACGCCAAATTGACGCTATATATATATCGAGCAAAGCTTAGTAGTACCTGATAACAAATTGGCATCAAATTGCTGCCGCCGACAAAACCTAACGCCAAATTGATGCCAAACGTTGAACAAATTTTGGTGACAAAGCTTGAGGACAAATTGACGCCAAATACCGACCCACACGGCATGTAATATTGTTGAAATGGTGTAATATTTGGAAATGATACGGAAATATTTCATTAACATTTTAATTGTAACTTTCCATCAGAAATGTTTCGGAAATATACTTGCATTATGTTTTTATAATATTGTAAACGCAATATTTCTGAAATCTTTTAGAAAGATAAAAAGTTTGCTTTATGTTTTTATGTTTCTGCAATATAACAAAAGAAATATGGCAAATACAATATTTTAGAAATAACTTTGAAATATTATAAAAGTAAATGTGGCAAGTATAGTACGAGGCGCCGCCGCTAGGCGGCGAATCTTTCTCGCATGTGAAAATCATCCACAGTTCCTATAAGAAGGGGACCCCCAGCGTAATTTTTAGACTTTTCTGAAGCTCAGTGCTGTATAGCCGTAACCACTTTTTCTATAGCAAACGAACTCCTGAGCCTTCGTTTGTATCTACAATTTCTCGGATATAAAAATATTTTTTGCGATATTAATTGTAAAATGTCTAATATAATAAACTGTTATATTAATATTATTTAATAAAAATCGCTTGTTTGAATTGTTTCGGAAATGTTTATGTACTATTTCTGCAATGTTTTTGAAACGTATAGATGGTTCAGAATATTTCAGTAATATTTTTGCAATATTGTTGAAATCTTTTTGCAAGATTAGATTTAAAATAATCGCGGACATTGAAACATTGTAGAAATTTTGCATAAATGGTCGTGAAATATTAATATTAGAGCAATGTGTAATATTTCAAATGAAATATTAAAACAA
Organism: Tetramorium bicarinatum; assembly: GCA_928718305.1. Taxonomy (NCBI): domain Eukaryota; kingdom Metazoa; phylum Arthropoda; class Insecta; order Hymenoptera; family Formicidae; genus Tetramorium; species Tetramorium bicarinatum. The sequence goes on from OV788325.1 coordinate 20,863,639, forward strand.
TGTTTCACAAATATTACATGCCGTTTGGGATGGCTATGTAACAAGGCTTGCTGTAATTTGGCGTCAAGCTGTGTCATCAAGCTTTGCTCAGAATTTGGTGTCAATTTAGCGTCAAGTTCTTTTGTCAAGGTTTGCTCGCAATTGGCACAAAATTGCTGTCGAGCTTTTGTTGGCAATCTTTGTTCACAATATGGCGCAAATTTGCCGTTGAACTTTTGCTGCCCAGTTTTGCTCGATATTTGGCGTCAATTTGGTGTCAAGTCATGTACAAGATTACTGCGGACACAGATCGCATGGAATTTGTCGAAAAGTTTTGCACGTATTTGATGTCAATTTGGTTACAATTTGCTGACAAATTGTTTACTGGGATACTAAGAACATGTCTGTAATATTTTTTGTAGTATGTTATTTCGCGTATATTCTCAGTAAATATATTAGATATATTAGATATATTAGAATATATCATATAGTATATCATTTCTTACATATTCTAAGAATATATTTCTGAGTATACGTCAGATACGTTCTGATATACGTCAGAGTGTTTATGACCATTTATAACAACACCATCTAACATAACCCCAATGGTCTGTTCTTTTTAGATAAACTAGTGCAGCCAGTTCAGCTAAAAAGAATCTGTTGCCGGTATCGGTACTACCGATCTTTTCCGTTGTATATGGCAGTATATAGTGTAATGTCCAATTTGTAATTTCTATTGTCCGAAAAATAACCAATTGATACAAGAGAACACGATGTCAGGAATGGGAGTTGGATTTCCAATGAGTTCGAAAGTTCTCGGTTATTTAATAATAATAATGTCTTTAATTCCCGGATGCGATACAATTCACACAATGCAAACGGATTAACGAAGCCAGAAGGTTGATCAAAGATACTTGGAGTACCGAAATCAAAAAGGCCCGAGACCTTTACTCAAAACCAATCGTGGCAAAACAATCGTTATAAAACTTTTCTTCAAGACTTCCCGAAAGAGTGTCGCCCCGCTTCTCGGCCCTCGGAGCGTTAGCTTGCCTCGAGTCGTGTGAGAGCGGTGGGGCATCATATAGGGTGGCAAACAATCAAACATTGTTGCTGCCCTTGAGATCGGCACGAACTCCAAATAAGTCGAAAATAATCTTACAATGGCATGATATGGCGTATGCGCTGTGTATGTTGGCGTCCGCATGGTTCACTGATCCACATCTTGATTACATTCAAGGTAATCCTCCTTTTTTTCTTATCGTATTTCATTAACGATAAAATAAAGATTCTAAATATCTTTATATGTTTTTTTAACAATATTTTTCGAAGAACTTCAATAATTTGTCACAAGATTTTACAAATTTGAGATTATGTTTCTAAACAATTAGATAAGAAGTATAAAATCTTAATTAAATCTTAAGTCTAAGTTCTTATCCAATTTTTTAAAAACATAACCTCGAATTTATAAAATCTTGTGACAATGTTATATATAATGTGCATGTTAGTTGTAATTTCATACTCGTTACATGTAACATTGTGTTTGCTGAATTAAAGATGTTTAGAATCTTATATAATATTTTATCGTTAATACTTTGATGCTTGGTATAAATTCTAATAATATAAAGCTGAATGTCATGTAAGCCATTACAGTTCTCATCATGATGAACGTTAGGACATCGTAAGTAATCTTCCTTCGTTGAAATTCTAGGAATAGCAGGCGACGAACTGAACGTGAAGATTGAAGAATGCTCTGCTCATGTGAAACACGAATATGAAGCAACTGAAGTAAAGAAATCGTGGTGCATATGAATACGCACTCGTCTATGTTTTATGAGTAATGAATTATTCATTTTTTTATTATAATTTTTTCTTTTTGACTTTGTTTTGTAAGAGCAGCATTTGCGAATAATGCGATTGATCAATGGATGAATTAAAAAACTCGTTTATGTTTTATAAGTAATGAATTATTTATTTATATAATTTTTTCTTTTTTATTTTGTAAACAATGAATAATTTCATTTTTCTGGAAATGTACTTTTGGTTGTAAACATGAGACGAGTTCTTTAATTCATCGATAGATCAATCGCATTATGCACAGATACAACTTTGTTTTGTAAAAGCAGCATTTGCGCATAATGCGATTGATCAATCGATGAATTAAAAAACTCGTCTGTTTTATAAGTAATGAATTATTTAGTTTTTCTAATTATTCTATAATAATTGTCTTTATATTGCTTATGTAATTATAAAAGGCTTTTTATTTACAAAGAATTGTTACAAACATATACGTAAATATATGTTGATTGTTGTGATATATGTAAAATAAAAATAGAGTTAAGAATATATATATATATATATATATATATATATGTATATATAAGCTAAGATTAATTAAAATGTTTAACGTTATGAAGTGAAGAAAGGAACTTTATAAAATGTTTAAATAAATGACGTGTATTTGCAATGTTTTACTTGTATTTCTAATTTATTATACCTATCTAACCTAACATATATATATATATATATATATATATATATATATATATATATATATATATATATATATGTATATATATATGGAAGAGTATGCGCATATTGGTTATGGTGCATATGTGTACGTGTATACAGGATGTAACTAAACAAACATATACGGTGTACATCATCAGGTAAAGAACGAGAATCCAGATCGAAAAGTCCTGAGTCATTTTTTTATTTGAGCTTTCTGTTAGTTATTATAAAGTGTTAAAGTTAGCCACTCAGCACCCGTGTACAGAGGGAAGTCAGGGACGGCAAAGTAGCAAGGCGGAATGGAGCGAACTATGCGACGGAAGAACAACGCGCGACGGTGAGAATCGAAGTAATAGCAACAATCTATGTCTTGCTACTTTGCCGTCCCTTACTTCCCTCTGTACACGGGTGCTGAGTGGCTAACTTTAACAGTTTATAATAACTAACAGAAAGCTCAGATAAAAAAATGACTCAGGACTTTTCGATCTGGATTCTCGTTCTTTACTTGATGATGTACACCGTATATGTTTGTTTGGTTACACCCTGTATACATGATGTACTAAAAATATACTGTTAACATTCTGTTGATATCCTTGGTATATAGTAAAAGATATCGTCAGTAAATACTACGAACTAGAAAAACGAGACATAGGCATACTCAGTAAATCATAGTACGTATTTCGAAAATTCTGAAAATATACGTGATATACTTTTTTGATATCCTCCGATTGTTCTCAGAATCTACTTGTGCTGTTAGGGTTACTGCGTAAACGAATAACAAACTGTGCCGCAGTCACTTTCGCAGGCGCCGTAAACAAACGACATCTGCAGCAGCAACTGCGTAAACAAACGCACTCATGTACATACATACATACATACATATATATGTACATTTCCGTAACCATAATCGTAAGAAATTGAGCAACACGATTGGTCGATTCGGCTGGTTACGGTTACGGACGGTTGAATTGAACAATGTGATTGATCGAAATCTTACGATTACGGTTACGGAAATGTACGTGTGATGGCCTTAACAGTTTACGGCCTCTATAAATTAAAGTGCCCTTACATGCTAAGCGTCGAGCGTCGAGTGAGCAGAAAACTGCGCAGATGTCTAAATGTACTACAGATTCTAGCGTTGAGCCTCCAGCTTCATCAGCTGTAGTTAATAAGTTCTAATATATTAAAACTTTATATTTTATTATATATAGACTTCAAGATGTCAGTTAATTATTATTATTATCAATGGTTATTAAAGCGTACATACAAATATACTTCACGAAGAATTACAAAAACAAAGGAAAAATAATTTAATGGTAGCTATAGCGATAATTGCTTACAAAAATGTCACAAAATTAATAATTAAAAAGAAGAAATTTTGGATGTCTCAGATATTCAAAAATAGACAAAGATTTGGCTTTTATCATGCAATACTTTCCAGTATTAGATTAGAAGATATTCGATTAAAAAATTACACAAGAATGACAACACAATTCGAAGAATTATTATCAATAATTATTATTAATAATAGGACCGGATTTAAAAAAACATGTTGTTAAATTAGGTTAGGTTAAATTCCAACATAATACTAATCAAAAATTCTGTTATTTGGAAAATTATACATATTTATATAAAAAATATATAATTTTCAGTGTTACTGTGTATTAAAACATAATCTTTTACAATCGAGCTTATATTACTAACCATTTTATATTTATTAAGGTACCTTTTCACGCTGATGCTCGACGCTCGTTTTCAGCGTCAAAAGACGTCACGTGACCAAAAATGACGAATCGGTATCTTTATTTTTGGTCACGTGACGTCTTTTGACGCTGAAAACAAGCGTCGAGCGTCAGCCTGAAAAGGTACCTTTAGCGGTAGCTAGAAACTCGACGCTAAAAGCTAGACGCTAGAATCTGTACGTACACACGGCGTCATGAATGCCTACACCTCTGAAGTTGGCCGTAATCAGAGTTTATCCTCTTCCTTCTACTGTCTTCCATATTGAAAAGAAAAAGATAAACTCTGAACGCTGCCAACTTCAGAGGTGTAGGCATTCATGACGCCGTATGTACATTAAGACATCTGCGCAGAAATTCCCTGCGCACTCGACGCTCGACGCTCGACGCTTGACGCTTAACATGTAATGGCACCTTTAAGCTGCGATTTCATTGACGCTAGAAACTAGCGGCAAATATAGTCACGTGACTAAATTTGCCGCTCGTCTAATGGAGGGAGAAGTAAGCGGCAAAACGTGCGCGTCGTGAAACCGTCCCTTGCGACTTGCGATAACAGTTCCTATATATGTCCAACAAGGTTATGTATGTATGAGTATTGACAGGCTTCCTTCAGTTAATTGATTATTTCATTGTGATAATGTGAATTGTGTAGTGATTAAATTAAAATTTTTATTAAACTTGAACATTAAGGTCTTAATGAAGAAATATCGTACATGGGTGACAGAACGTGCGAGGCAGGTGAATAATGCTCAAGAGGAACAACTCCTCAATGACATACTACTAGTTGTCATTGTGCATGAAATATTGCGGATGAATTCAGAGGAGAAAAAGAAACGGATCTACAAAAAAAAGCGTTTTTGGGTACATCCTATATTTAGATTGAGAAATAAGTATGGGTTTTACCATGCAATATATCCAACTCTATCGAGATATGAACCTAAGTTTAAAAACTATATGCGGATGTCATTAATGCAATTTGAGGACCTGCTGCATTTGGTTGCACCTCATATCACAAAACAGACTGTGACTCGAGATCCCATACCTGCTGCAGCACGATTATCTATGACATTAAGGTAAGCTGGATATGTTAAATCGAACGTGTTCTTTCTATAAGGACAATATTACATACAGAATCTTTTTTCAGATACTTGGCTACTGGTGATTCAATGAACTCCATGTCATACCAGTATCTTGTTGGAACTACGACAGTGTCAAATATTATTGCCGAGACATGTGCAGCATTATGGGATTGCCTTGCTAAAAAAGTGCTTCCTTTTCCATTAAGTAAGGAAGATTGGCTCAATATCGCACAAGGTTTCGAAGATTGCTGGAATTTTAATCACTGCATTGGCGCAATTGACGGAAAACACGTTGCTATTCAAGTATTTCTTTTATTTGATATTATCTAATTGTGGCAACTGGCGAGCTAGCTATATAATTCCATTTGTTTTAGTGTCCCCATAATGCTGGCTCTTTATATTACAACTATAAGAACTATCATAGCATTGTATTGCTCGGGATATGTGATGCCAACTACATGTTTACATTCGTCGACATCGGAGCTTATGGCAGGCCTAGTGATGGTGGAATTTTCCGAGATTCTATTGTGGGTCAGAAATTTTATAATAGAGAAATGGGACTGCCAGAACCTAAGAAGCTCACGGTCGATGGTGATCCTATGCCATATGTTCTTGTTGCCGATGAAGCATTCCAGTTAACTGATTTTTTGTTAAGACCATATCCAGGAAAAGGAGGACTTAATCACGAAAAAAACATCTATAATTATCGCCTCAGTCGTGCTCGTAGAACAATCGAGAATACTTTTGGAATTCTTGTGAGTCAATGGAGAATATTGAAAAAGCCTATTGACGCTACTGTAAAAAATACAATGCAAATTATCCAGGCCATTATTTGCATTCATAATTGGCTTCGAAAACAAGATTTAGACAAAAACGAATATATTTCTGCGGACATGATTGATCACGATGAACCTAGTGGTTTTATTCCTGGAAATTGGAGGAAGGAAATGGATAACAGTCATGCCTTGAGAGATCTTGGTAATTGTGGCACTAACAATTCTTCTCGAGATGCCATGAACATCAGGAATGAATTTTGCGATTATTTTAACGGCGAGGGTGCTATACCCTGGCAGTATCTTCAATAGCAGTAATTAAAATTATCATGAATTTGCATGAAATTAATTAATTTAAAAAAATAATAATTTGTTCTAAGGATATTTTGGCCGTACAGCCTAAACCAAATAATCGTATAACTTTATTTGAGAATTTCTCAAGAAAAAAATAAAGTGCTAAAATTTAAAAATCAGTTAATATTTATGGAAAATAATGAAAAATACTGATAAAAATCTATCACGTTTGGAAATGGTAATAATCTGAATAAATAAATATATTTGATATTTTTTCTATCAATGTATTTTTTCTATGTTCATATGTATGTCTAAATTGTAATATTCATTTCTTCCTGTAGTCTGGAGAAAGTCATTTGGACAATATCCTGTAGAGTTCGCATTTGTAGTTGAGGTGACATTTTGCGCAAATGTAATGCTGCTGTTTGTAGCATATGATCCACCTCATCGAATGGATCATTTATATTTGGTGGTGCAACATTTTGCGCCTTTTCCCGTCTCTCAAAAATTTGGATTAGTTTATCCAACGGATTCGTAGAACCAACTGATATATCGCTATCAATAGTGGAATTGGTATTGAGTCTTCGCCTTTTTCCACTCGTAAAAATACTTGATAAGGTTGGCGCTGCAAATAAATTTTTATATATAGTTGATATAAAAAAAATAATAATAAAACAATGATCATACTTTCTGTGCTACTACTGTCATTTGGATCTATGTCAATCAGACTTTGTACTTGAGAAGTTGACTGGTCCACCGATTTATTTAATAGCTCGTTCTCTGTGCTAGGAATATTACTCGACGTGCTACAATAAATGAACAAAGTAGGAATTACAGAAACAAATTGTGGAATTACAGTCATTTTACCGTTGTCTAATGATGTTCCTGGCACAAAAAATGAGCAATTTTAGAAATTTGGTTGAGTAGTTAGTCTCAAGATCAAGTGCAAAAACTGCTTGACATAATGGTTGTTATTATTATTGCTATTATTGGAAAATAATTTAATAATAATAATAATAAATAATAAATAAAAAAATTAAAAATAAAAATAGTTTAATTATTATTATTATTAAATAATTTTCAAATAATAGCAATAATAATAACCATTATACTACCAGAGCCATTATACTACCAGAACTATTGTTGTCCATGCCAAACAGAATTTGTAATTTGTACTTGATCTTGAAACTGATAAAATTTAAATAATTATAACCACCATTTATGTCCACCATTATGTTGTGCCAGGAACATTACTTTATAATAATAACAAAAATCAGTTACTTACTCCTTCGATAGACTGGTATCACGAAGAAACTCCATTATGTCATAGTGCTTCCACTTGTGACGGTCCTCATTTTCATTCCTCCCGGATCCACTCGGAAGGTACTGCTCCGACTGGACAATTTTGCGATATGTATCGCGTAATGATTTAAATTTCTGCTGTACAGCAATTGCGTCGAGTACACCTAGAATAATCAGATTTTATCATATCCAACTAATCCAACTGTATTATATATTTATTTACCATTCAATTCATCAGCAACTTCTTTCCAGAGTCGTTTCCGGGTTTCCTTGGATCTCTGGTCCACCGGTTGACAAATGTCCCACAGAGGCTTTCTATGTTGGACAGCCAAAATTAAATGTTCTTCCTCTTCTATCGACAATTTCTTTGAGGCCTTTCTTTTGGAAGGAGTTCTAAATTTTTTACTGCCAACAGCATTTTCTTTAGATTGACAGCTGGAGTTCGCTAATTGGCAATTTCCTGCCACGACTAAAATCAAGTGACAAGACAAAAATATTCGATTTTATTGTAGAGAAGCAGGAGAGTTCATTATTGTGTCGATTAATCCATAACTTACGTATATTCTGGTTGAAGGTTGCCCCAATTTCGGCCTCAACTATTTGCTCTATGCCATCAATGTAGGCACGGCGTAGGTACGTTTTTTCATCATCTACAAACAAAATTATTATTTTAGTGAAATATACCTACAACATAATAAAATGTACTTATAGAAGATAAAATATATACTTAAAAGCGGGTAAAAATAGCGTGTCGCCTCATCGACATAACACCCGAATCCCTCGAGACATGCGTGGCCGTCCACATCGGCAAAGTTGCAAATTGTTTCGCAAACCCCGCATGTCTGCACCATCGCAATTTCCTAAAAAAAAAATTATTATTAATTATTTTAATGAAATGGGCTAGTAAAACTCGATCTTAGTGCTTAAAATCTTATATTACAAATTCAACACATTCAAATGTTTCGGCCTTAAATGTGGCCTTCAGTGATAAACAATTATAACCTTGGTTGTTTAACAAAAATTAAAACGACCAAGGTTATAATTGTTTATCACTGATGAAAGCCACATTTAGAGCCGAAACATTTAAATGTTTTGAATTTGTAATATAAGATTTTAAGCACTAAGATCGAGCTTTGGTTGCTAGCCCATTCCATTGAAATTGTTTATATATGCAAACATGACTAATTGTTTATTATTAATTATTTAACATATCCAACTAATCCAAACATAGCTCTATCCCTCTACAAAAGAGATTTTAATCGCTCATATATTTGCAGATATATTCAACTAACCTAAAATGTAGAGTTATCATAACTTATTAATACCCTAAAAAGCAGCATATTTATGTACAAGAATGATCAAAATATTCCAAATCTACCACATAATATTAATATATTACTTACTTCATTCTCGTTATCATTCATTGTATAACTGTAAACACTTTTGAATTTTGCGGCACGCTGAAAAAGCTGAGATGGTCTGAACTTCTTTTCCCCCCATTCTCTTGACGCCAAAAGTCACGTGATCCCCATTTGCCGCTGGTTTCTAGCGTCAATGAAATCGCACCTTTAAGGTACCTTTTCACGCTGACGCTCGACGCTCATTTTTAGCGTCAAAAGACGTCACGTGACCAAAAATGACGAATCGGTATATTTATTTTTGGTCACGTGACGCTGGTCTTTTGACGCTGAAAACGAGCGTCGAGCGTCAGCATGAAAAGGACCCTTTAGGGTGAAATCACACGATACGGGAATCAGCGTGCGGAACAGAGGATGCGTGATTCGAACAGCCAATCAGCGCTTTTCCACATTTTTCTATCTCACATGATTGGCTGTTCGAATCACGCATTCTCTGTCCCGCACGCTGATTCCCGTATCGTGTGATTTCACCATTAGCATGTAATGGCACCTTAAACCTTCAGGCTGGCTTCACATGGAACGTAACTTGCGTAAAGCCTTGTGTCCACGATCCGAGAACTCTGTCCGAGTTCTAGTTCCGAGAAATTTATAGCCAATTAAAGTGCAGCTTTTACGGAAAAGTGACAATTTTTATTGGCTACACGTTTCTCGGAACTAGAACTCGGACAGAGTTCTCGGATCGTGGGCACAGGCCTTAAGCGTAACTTGCGTAAGCAAACTTGCGCCAACCAATCATATTTTCTGTAGCGTCCGCTGATATTCAAATAAGATGTTGTGATTGGTCGGCGCAAGTTACGCTTAAGCCCATTCTACAATAGTCGCAAATTGTCAGTTACTTTTTGCGACAACCAATAATCGTCAAGCTCCATATGTAAAGCTCAACGCTCGTTGGCGGTTGCAAAAGGCAACTGGCGATTTGCGACTATTGTAGAGGACCCTTTACACAAGTTACGCCATGTGAAGCCAGCCTAAAGGTGGAAGCACATAAAATTGCATAGTCATAAGCAGAATGCATAAGAAAATTGATTGGTCTATAAACGTGTGCATAAGAAAAATAGACCAATCCATTCGCTTATGCATTCTGCTTATGGCTTATGCAATTTTATGTGCTTCCACCCTTACTCTCTCCTTCCCTACTTTAGGTTCTTTAGAGTTGACAGAGTAAAGTTTTGGAACGCAACCAAGGAGAAAGATAACCTCTGAACTATTCATTAATTGATAAAAATAAGAAAAAGAAAAATGGATTACAAGGAAGTATTGTCTATTTTAATATCCAGTGCTGATGGTAAGAATTTTGAAGATATTTTGCTCATAATAAATTAAATTAATATTTTATAATTAACACTATACAGTACATTTTTTAGTTTAATTTATATAATTATAGATCAGGTTACAAATTTTGATAAAGTAACACACATCATTCAGAGAGTGAAGCTGTTTTTATCAAAAGATATAAGGCCATCTTGTATATTGTATGGTATTAAACAGGAAAATACAAAAATAAATACCGATGTACCTTTTAATGTAAATCAATATCATTCTGTGGAATTTGTTGTGGAATGCATAATACTAATTGGAATTAAGCCCTTTCTGTTACCTGGTGTAGGTATAGATGTAAATAAATTATGCTCTGTAGTTTCAACAATTATTGAAAAAGAAAATAGAAAGAGACTTGATCAAGAAGAAAATTTGAGCTGTCCAGAGGTAAAGTGTTATGTGATTTATGTATCATGTAATTTATTTAATTATGTTTCTATATTAGAGTTTATGTTTCAGAAATATGAACGATTATGTTTTTCAACAGATTTGCTTTTAATTTTTTTTTATGATCTTAATTTGCGACCAGTTGTACTTTTACGAATTGGTCTTTTAATGGCTGCTCTATTACAATTGTCTCATGCTCCGCTAACTAAACCATCAATCGAAGGACAATCCGTGAATTTAAATAATCAGGAATTTTGTATGACAAAGGAAGAATATGAAAGACTACAGAGTCGTCAAAAAAAATTTCACACTAAATTCATTTCTCTCTTAAATAATTGCCAACGTGACACATGTTTTCGGGAATTAATGGCAATTTTTGGAGTCCAAAATGCGCCAAGATGGTTACGTAAAGAAACTCAAAATTATCTAATTAAAATGCTTATGGAACCAAATGGAGTATCATCGTTAATTGCCACAATTTATAATGATGACTTAGATTGGGGTAAGGATTGGAAAAAATTAGATACACTTTTCCGACTAATAGCAGTAACGCATGGAAAGAATGTCGATGAATATTATAAAGCCATATGTCCGCAGGTAAGCTGAAACTATTTAGGAACAAAAAATTATACATAATATGTTATCTATTATTTATATATGTAATACAGAAATGATTCAAACACATTTCTTTTTTAGATTTTAGATCTATTTTTCTCGAATAAGTTCAGGCATGGTTCAATAATTGCAAACTGCTGTATTAAGTCTGTATATGATTACAACATATATGCTTGTCAGAAGTATATTATAGAACTTGTTTGTGCACCTCTAATAATAAAAGAATCACACGTGGTAAAATCTGAAAAAGAAGTAGAATGGTGTATAGAAATATTAACGAAATGTTTTTTAACAGAGGATACTCAGTTCAAGCATCTACCTTGCAAAGTTATTTTGCCTGTTGCTACACCTCTATTTTGTCTATATGATAAAGTCCGTGAAAGTGGTTACACATTAAAAACTAATTTACGGCAATTGTTATTAAAAATCTTTGAGGAAGAGACAATGCGGGAAAAGTTGTATTTAGCTTTTTTAGGGTACGATACGTCAGCAAGATTTGGAGATTATGTGACATCAGAATTTGGGGAGACTGGCGGTATCGAGATCAAGGGTTTGAATAAATATTTGGACTACGAAAAACTAGCTAATACTATGTTCGATTTAGTGTCTACTGCTAAGGACTTATCTCCCAGCTTATTTTGTTACATGTTAAAGTTCCGATCAAATCTAAATAGATGGAACTACGAAATTGAACCAAAAATGTTGGAAATAGAAGACGATAAAATAAAACGTTTTATGATGCAATTGGCAATTCATGAACTTCTGTCAAAATTAGCCAGCACAATTATCGTTCAAGAAGCAGTAACAGTAAAGAATCCCAAACCACTACTGTCGTTTATAAAGTCATTGTTTGATGAGTACATAAATCATTTGGATAAAAACGAAGAGAACGAAGAGATGTTGTACAACAGCTTAATATTGATAGAAACGATTCTTGAAAAAAGTACAGTGATCAAAATTGATCTCTTCGAAGATTTTAAAACATTTTTAGAAGATCATCTAAAAAATTCGAATATGCCCAACCATCTTAAATCATTAATCAGCAAAGTGGTTGACTATATCATGACATATGATTCCCGAATCAAATCCGAGAGAAAATATTATCAAGACTTGTCCAATTCATCGAACAAATTTTATGAAGCCTTGAAGGATCTGAAAAACCCATTACTTCCTATTCAGGGACATGGTCTTATAACACTCACGAGATTGATCGAGACTAAAGATCCTTCCGCTATTGAGCATAATGCGATTATTTTGTATTTATTTCAGGTTATTAATATTTCAATTGCTTGCTTATTTCACATTGAAAATTTGTCTTATTTGAGTATTTGATTACAGGAAAATTTGAAACATGAGGACTCGTTCATATATCTGGCATCTATCAATGGATTGTGCGCATTGGCAACTACATTTCCGGAAAAAGTCGTAGAAACGATAATGCTTGAATACATTGATATGCCCAAACGTGCCACAGCCTCAGAAATGACTGTTGAAACTAGGATAAAGCTCGGAGAAATACTAGTTAAAACAACAAGAGCCTTAAGTATGTACAATTTTTTTTTATTATTCTCATGTAGACAGCTAAAATTTCCTATAAATTCCTTATCTTAATTAATTTTTATTTTATACTGAACACAGCTAAATTTCATATAGTATTGTTAATAAATTGTTGATTTGTAAAGTATTTTTGTGTGATTTGTATATAAATTCAGAAAATGATAAAAACAGGATATACATCGAAATAAGATTAACGATTCATAAAATCCTGAGACAATCTTTCAATAAGAATCAGAGGAATAGTAGTAAAAATGTGAAATTTTGCAGATGAAATGAGCGTGGTTAAAAAAAACATGCTAATTAATGGTTTTTTATATGCAATCCGTGATGCTGATCCTTTGATACGAGCCTCTGGTCTCTCTTGCTTAGGGGAATTGTGCAAAATATTGAATTATCGTCTAGGAAACCTTCTCACCGAAGTACGTATATAAAAGATTCTCAAAGAATAAGATACTGAAGAAACTTTTCAAACTTGATTTTAACACTTTTAGATTGTCTACTGTATCATATGTATATTAAAATCAGACAAAGTACCTGAATGTCGACGTGCCGCTGTATTGGTTGCAACATTTTTATTTCGCGGTCTTGATCGAGACTTATTGAGCAGCTGTACTAGTGACATGATCGATCTATACCGCGAATTGCGTAATTTGCATGATGACAAAGATTCCGTGCTACAGCTTCATGTTCAGTTAGCTCTGGAAGAGATCGATCGCATCATGCAGAATTCTCTACTCACGGGATTTACTGCATTCAGTAAAAAAATTCTCCAGAATTAAGTGTTCATTTTGTGACACAATAAAACGCATATTTGATCTTATATTCGCTATTGCTGTCAATACTGTTGATTAAAATAGTAAAACCAAATCCTAATAAATATTTTCTGTAAAAGATAAAGTAATATCTATACAAAATTATCTTTTTTAAAAAAAAAAGTTAAAAATGCCAAATGTAAGGTGAACGGCTCACTCAATAACTTTTTAAGAGCAATACTAATTTTTTTTATTTGTGAATTCAATATGAAATGAAATTGATAATAAATAGTTCTATAACGTAAATCACATTTTTCTGTATAATATATACCTATTTAAAAAAAAATAGATGTAAAAATTATAATAAAATTATTTATTTAAAAATACTAGTCCATTGTCGGGGTTATTGATCGTTTGAAAACATTGATGTCGCACTTTCTGACCCTCTCATTGACCCAATTTCTGACCCTTCACGCTGTTAAAATGTACAATCTCACAAATATGAACATTAGAAGATATTTATTATATTTCTGTATAAACAAAACAATACTTAAATAGCTTACAATATTTGAACAAATATAAAATATATCAAACATGAAAGCAGATTTTAATATTAATATTTTAATTAATTTTTTGTTTTGAACTTAACGTTTATGTTATCTAATAAGTGTTTATGTTATCTAATAAAGTTCGTAGTCTCAATTTTTCTGACCTATTATCAGTAATCTCTTTAGATAGTTTAGACATTTCAACATCTTCTAATGCAACATTTTCAAATGTACTTGTGTCCGGAATTAATTCTCCATTTGGACTGATCTTGTAAATAATAAAATTTTCTTCGACATGTGTAGCAATTTCATTATCTACGTTTTGTATTGAATCAAGGCTAATACATTCATTTATTACAATCTGAAAATCATTATTGACTGCATCAGGCTCATCTTCTTCAACGACAATCATTTTAGCTTGTTTTGCCTCATTTGTCATAACTTCTCCGTTAATCTATTTAAATAAAAATTAATTAAATAGTAATATTTAATAAAAAGTCGAATAAATTATGTGTAAAAAATGTATACATGATTATAATGCATAAAATAAAGAAGTAAATAATCCTATAAAAATTCTGTAAGAAAAATTAAATATATGTAAAAAGTTAAAATAATGTGTGATCACCCTAATAGCCAAATGCTAGCAGAATGCTGGCAGGATGCCAGCAGATCCAAGCATGAATATTGAGCAGATTCCTATCTACTACGTCTGCATTAAGCTTATTTTTTGGCAGTACTATCTGCTGCCACAACGTAACAGTAGAAACGCAACAGAAATGAAGCATGGCATGCCGTCACAAAGTGACGTTAAAAACACAGCTATTATTAAACAATACATGCATGTATATATCCATTTCTGTCGTGTTTTTGGTGTTATTTCGTGACAGCAGACCATGCTCGATTTCTGTTCCTCATCTGCTGTCGATAATTGATATTGCAGGCTTTCTTTAATATTAGTTGCATTTTTAATGCCACCTTGTGGCGGCACGTCATGCTTCATTTCTGCTGCGTTTTTGCTGATATGTTGTGGCAGCAGATAGTACTGCCAGAAAATAAGCATAATGCAGACGCAGTGAATAGGAATCTGCTCAATATTCATGCTTCGATTTGCTGACATAAGTATTGCTAGCATTCTGCTAGAATTTAATTATTAAGGCGAATTGAATTACTTCTTATATACTTTCAGTACATCGTTTTTACTTTCGAGTTTACTTTTCATCACCCCTCGCGGATTTGAGTTTACGTATATTTAACGTATATAACAGTATTTATATCGTAAAAGAAATGTATATTTGTGCAAACTTTTTACCAGGATTATGTGGTATTTACATCAGCAAATGACGGTAAAGTCAACCCTCGCGGTTTTAGTTTACGTATATGTGACGTATAATTCGAGTGAATAATATATTACGGTATTACAACAGTATTTGTATCGTATAATGATCGTATATTTGTGCAAATTTTTACTAGGATTATACGGTATTTACATTAGCAATCACAGTAAAAGTAAAATATAAATACGGTATTTTTTTTTATTTTTTACTCTAGTCTCTTACAATATATATACCAGAATACATGAAAATTCAGTATAAAAACGGTTTTTTTTAGTTTTTAAGTCTATATGCAGTATTTACACTAGTCTATTACAGTTAAAAATGAGTATATATGCAGTATTTTTTTACATTTTTAAAAAGAGTATATTATATATAAAAATTTATTTCGATATAAATCTTATTTTAGAATTAATATACAAAATTATTTTCCATTCAACAAAGGTATGAATTTATGTAAAATTGATATAGTAACTATAAATTTAACATCATTCTAACCTTTTTTACAATCCGAAGACCTGTGAAATAGCGACCCTACTAAAAAAAATCATTTCAGAAACACATGTACACACATGAGATCTCATATGTACTGTCATATGAGGTCTTATACACTAACACATATAAATTCTCTTATGAGATCTCATGTGATGTATCGTACCAAAATCTCATATGAAATCAAATACGATCTCACATGGGACTTGTATGGAATTTCGTATCCCACATAACACATAATTCTCGTCAGGTGTGAAGAACCCACGTAGCAAGTTGACGTTATTTATCGTCATTTTGATATCGAAATGTCGTCAAAAATGTTATTTTATTTTAACGTCAAAATGACGATAAATAACGTCAGTTTGTTACCTGGGAATTTATGTAGTTTATGGGCTCTGAGATAGGAAGGCTTAGGAGAGCCCGCTGTAGCCCTTGCTGTAGAAAAAGTTGCAATCAGTGGTTACGGCTAACAGCACTGAGCTGTAGAAAAGTCTTAAGGTGGAAGCACATAAAATTGCATAAGCCATAAGCAGAATGTGCAGATACCATAGCACATGCGTATGGTATTTGAATTTCTAATCTACACAAAAATACATAAGCATAGCCACAAGCATAATTCATTGTAGGCATTTTGCTTATGACTATGCTTATGTATTTTTATGTAGATTAAAAATTCAGATACCATACGCATGCGCTATGGTATCTGCACATTCTGCTTATGGCTTGTGCAATTTTATGTGCTTCCACCTTAAGAATTCTGCTGGGGGTCCCCTTGTTATAGGGACCATGGATGATTTTCACATGCGAGAAAGATTCGCTGCCTAGTGGCGGCGGCAAGCGTAGCGCGAGACTCCGCCGCTAGGCGGCGAATCTTTCTCGCATGTGAAAATCATCCACGGTCCCTATAACAAGGGGACCCTCAGCAGAATTCTTAGACTTTTCTGCAGCTCAGTGCTGTTTACCGTAATCACTGATTGTAACTTTCGTCGTCTTTAGAATTTATACCGTGTTTAACCTATAAGAGAACCCAGTAAGTAAAATGTTCGCAATTTGCCAGCAAATTGTCAACACATTTAAGCAGAAATATTTAGCAAATTGGCTACAACTATGTCCGCATTAAGCTTGGATTTTGTCGCCAATACTTGTTGACAAAATGCGACAGCAAATTGTCGGCAAGAACCGAGCAAAGCTTGGCGACATAACCTGATGCCAAATTGACGCCAAATATAAAGCAAAATCTGCGCGATACAATTTGTCAACAAACTGAGTACAAAAACCGTGCAAGGCTTGTAGGTCAACCATATTGGCATTTAAATACCCCGTATGTACCTATTCTTACGAATTATTTCTATAATAATTTTGATTTTTTAAATAAAATATAGATTGAATATAAATTGAATAAATGAAATAAAAATAATTTTATTTCATTTATTCAATTTGTACACATTACAAAATATACATTGTTATATACGGGTTAGAACACGCGCGTGCTACGTCACGCGCGCGTCACGTAGTCCCACGAACGGACTGTGTTGTGCGGTCACGAGCATCGTCGATGATACACGAACGGCGCCGAAGTCGCCGTGCGAGAACCGGCAGCGGCATGTAGTCGCTACACGGCAATGTTACGGGCCAGACTTATATTCTGATTATCTTAAAATAAACCCTTTTGGTTGCATCCTACATACACGAGTGTTGATTTTACCTACCTACCTACGCGACATCCATCCCGGAAACATAATATACATATTACATAGATATCACTAAATATAAATACAAATATAATACAAATTAATTATTTTACAAACAAATTAATATTTACGTGCAATATTAAAAACATAACATTTTTAATTTTTTTGGGGGAGGGTTAATGTGTCGAGTGAGCATATTGCACTCCTGCCGTATATTTATCTCTAGCCTCTTGTATGTCTTTTACTTTAATTTTATATAAGCCTTCCTTTAATTGATGATATTTAGGTTGTCGATGCTATTCTATCATTAGTGAATGATTGACTTCTCCTAAACAGACAAATAATAAGCGATTAAATATAGTAGTGTACAAACATGAATGAAATTACTTTTAAGTCTTCTTTATGTGTGTTAAAAGTTTGGCGCTGAAAAGTGCCGATTAACATTGCGAAACTCCGAGACATGTTTCATGTCTTAAACATTAAAAAATGGGCGCTGAAAAATGCCGATTAATATTGCGAAACTCCGAGACATGTTTCATGTCTTAAACATTAAAAAATGGACGCTGAAAAGTGCCGTTTTGCTTCTCTCTCGGAGAGAAGATGCATCCTTCTGGTGGTCGAAGGATATATCCCGTATCCCGAACCCGATAGTATGCCCTCAGTGTACCTAAAACTGTATACAAAAATGTGTTATATTATAATTAAATTGCAAGGAAACTGCACAAAAAAAGAAAAAAAAACAGAAGTTGATTTTCAACTAAGAGTTTATCCCGACGGATAAAGAAATAGCGGAACGGAACAGTAACGGAATCACTCTGATTGGTTAGCTCTTCAAATTATGGAGGGCTAATCAATCAGAATGATTCCGTTACTGTTCCTTCCGCTATTTCTTTATCCATCGGGATGCATCATAATAGTAGAAGTCAACAAACATATTCTATTTCCAATGAGAAATGATTGATTGATCGAAATCGATGTCGAATCAACATTGAATCGATCATATCTTTTGCATGGAAAAGATATCAATTCTACATTGATTCGATATCTTTTCGATTATGATTTCTCACTGGATTCTAGTTTTACACACTGTGTTTGAATTTAATATTTACTATTTGTCCCCAAATCGAAGGCTCGGGTCGACAGATCCGCGAGACCCCCCCCCCTCCCTACTCGCACTCTCGCCTAGCTACTCGATCTGCCAGGCGCGAGCGCAAGGCCGGCAGGGCGGCCTCCCCGGACCATCTGACACGGCAGTGTCAGGGCAATGCGAACAATACTAAAAATCTGTAATATATATTATATGAATTATAGACAGGGTTGGGAAGTAACGCGTTACTTGTAACGCCGTTACCGTTACAGTTACTTTTTTTGATAACTGTAACGGTAACGGCGTTACAAATTTTGTTTGTAACGGAAAAAGTAACTTCGTTACATTTTTTGATAACGTGTAACGAATTTTACAGTTACTTTTATCGTTACTTTTTTCGAATTTACGGTATCTTCTTTAATTGGCCCGCTGCGCCCTTTTATTATTGATTCGAGGGCGAATTCTAGCCATCACCAGAATTTAATAATTATTTATTTACTATAATTTGCCATATTCTGACGTGATCTTTGGTCGCATACACAGACATACAAACACGTATGTATGTATGTACATGTATTGCACAGCACATGCATACGTTCAACGTTAAAACATGCGTTCCACGGATGCACTGCTAGGAAGTGGTGTATTATATTTAATATAAAATTTCTTGATCTTTGGATAGTTATTTAGCATATCGATATTACATCTAAAAATTGTAATATCGATATGCTAAATAACTATCCAAAGATCAAGAAACTTTTTATTAAATATAATACACCACTTCCTAGCAGTCCGTGGAACGCATGTTTAGCATTGGAGGATTAATATTAACGCCACAACGAGGCCATTTAAATGATGATACCATTGAGCAACATCTTCTAAAAATTAATAAAGATTTCCAATGAAATTTAATAGTTTTATATTAAAATAAACCTTGTAATATTTAATAAATTTATTATTTATTTTTATGATTATAAAAGTAACGGAAATTGTAACGATTCGTTACTTATTGAGTAACGCTAACTGTAACGAGTTACTTTTTGAAACTTGTAACGAGTAACGATAACGAGTTACTTTTTAGAAGAAAGAACGGTAACGGTAACGAGTTACTTTTATAATGTAACTTTCCCAATCTTGATTATAGACTATTACTATCACTATTGGCAGTGAATAACGAAATACAACCAGTGAGCAATCAAAATAAATTATTTTTGTTACTAGCTGAAAGAAAATTTGAATTATACATATTTTACACATATTTGTGCATTATGCAAATATAATTATAAATTAATAACACACGCGTATAATTACATGTTTCATTAAATTAGTCGTCCGTATTTCTGTCCTCTGGTTCGTCAGTCCACAAGTTGCGCTGAGCCCTTTCGTTGGCTGCAAATTGCGTCCGTGGACCACGTGTCCTGTGCCGTAATCTTTCCTTGGCCGTCCGGAGAACTTCTTTCATTTGTACCTGGAACTCGGAACGCGTTGGTTTCTGAAAATGCCGGTTATTACACACACCATCTGGAACAGAAAAAAGTAAAATTAAAACATACAATAATACGAAGAAGTATATTAGAAAGATGAAGCGCATGTATAAAGTGTAAGAGTTAAATATTTACAGTTGCGATTTTTATCTCATAAATTTTTATCAAGCCTAGTAATATGATATATTTTAATCTATTAAAGAAATTTGACAATATTTAATTCTCAATCAAGCTGTACAGTATGGATGCATTTACGAAGTATGTACCATAGATTGCCATAACAAAACGAGTGTTGAATAAGGGCCTTTGCGCTCCTTCACGACCCCACCATGTGAATGACGGCGCCAACGTGTCCTTCATCCCTTCCTTAAAACATAGATTAATAGCTTCCCTCAGGTTGAAGCCACCGATATAGCGAAAATAATCCACCTAAAAAAAAATAGTAGAAAGAAACATATGAAATTTAAAAATATAAAAAATTAGAAATTTGCATTGCAATAAGTGTACTTACGACGTTGGAGTAATCGTTATCATTAATGTTTTCAAAAGCGTCCATCTCTATTAGAGACGAAATTGGAAGGACGCCTGGTTTCTGCGGTACATGCTGTTTATCTTGTACGCATCTTAAAATGTTGTTCAATACTGTATTCATCCTTCTGTAAAAGAATGAAAGAGTTTAAGTAAAAAAAATTAATATTAGAGAAATATCTATCAATCAAGGTACATCTGAGTCTTACTTCAGCTCTGCTTCCAAGTTACCCATACGGTCGTATATTCTTCTGCAAGTGATAATTAATATTTACTAAGTAATCCTTTTACATATCTCATAACTATATTTATAAAAAAACTACATTAAATAAGCGATATAATATTTCTTATTAGATAAAAACGTGTAAACTTACCAATCATCTGTCTTTTCTATGTTCGACTGCGTTGAAACTGCATCTTGATGATGTGTATGAGTGGCCGGTCTCGCTTCTTCAAGTGGGCGATGAAAATTTCCCCTGAAAAGACCTGCTTCGGAAGTATTCTGAAATTCAATACTCGGATTAACGTTATGTACTGCTCTTTCATCGTTTGCATGCAATGTATACATGTTACGTGTAGAAGATGTGTATGGTTGAAAGTTGTGAGTTTGTGGGTGAATATTCGTGTATGGTGGAATATTTGTTGTGGTTGAATAAGAGCATGGTTTAGTGTTTGTATGCAGTTGCATATTTGTGTGTGATAGGATGTTTGTATGTAATTGTGTGTTCGTGTGTGTTGTGTGAGTGTATGAGTCTGTGTGCGGTTGCATATCTGCCTCTGATTGGATGTTTGTATGTAATTGCGTGTGTGTTGGATGAGTGTATGTGACTGTGTGTGGCTGCATATGTGTATGTGATTGGATATTTGTACGTAATTGTGTGTCTGTGTGTGTTGGATGAGTGTATATGTCTGTATGTGGTACATCTTGCGCATGTGAACATGTATTATCATTAATATTGTTAATTAAAGTAGTAGAATTCTTATCCTCTTCCTCCAGAGCGCTTCTTATGTCATCGACGTCTTGTTCGATGTCTTCAATGGCTGTTGATGTTTTTTTCCGTTTCGGAGCCTCATCCGATGACGTGATCACATACCGCAACGGCTTTGAAATCAATCGCTTCGGTCGATTTACACCTGTCTGCATTTGGTCCATCGTTATTTGCTATTTTAAAATTAAAAATTTTATACTTACATCGATCTATTATATCTTAAATAGTAATTAAAATTTTATTTTTTATTTTACAGCACGGTATATCACAATGTCGTTGTATTAATAGGTCATAACTTCTAGTAATATTAAACAATAATGATATTTTGTAATATTGTTACCTTTATACTTTATCACAATTTCTTTTTCGCAGAGTGTTATAATTCGATAAAATATTCTTAATGTAATTATTATGAAAAATTATTTGAACCAGACAAAGCGAGTATCTTAAAAGATAAAGAGAGGGAAATGTAAATGAGGCAAATACAATTTACATGTTATTTACGAGAAAGAATCACTGAAATGAACGCAAAAGAAAATGAGATAGCGAATGGATGAAAAAGACAAAACAATAATGCAATAATAAATAATATTGTTGCATGCGCGAGTCTCGCACGGATGTGAAAGCGAGCTTAATCGGCTGACGCGAGCGATCGATGTAAATCGATCGCCTCCGTCAGCTGCGAGAAGGAAGCTGCGTCGCTAGGGAATTGTTTATAAGGAAGTCTTTCTCTGGACGTCGGCTCGCTCGGACGTGCCAGCTGATTCTCCAGATAAAACCGCTTGTATTTACAAATAAAGAGCCAAATTCTTTGTTCAATTCTCGTGTGTTTATTTATTTTGGTCGCGAGTGATTGTGCGCGAGTGTCAAGGGCGACTCGCGAGCGCAACATTTTGGGGGCTCGTCCGGGATAGCCGGACGAACAGAACGAAAGGCGACGAACGCTCGAGCGGATTTCTGGAAAGGATGGCGACGACGCACACCCCGCCGAGGACCCGTTCACAGACTGCGTTGTCGGCTGGAACAGAGACGAGCGCGACTCGCTCACAGGATACCGCGGCAGCTGCGACGGAGACGAGCGCTTTCGAGGCCGTCTTCTTAGAACTTCAGAAGCTGCGCGAGGAGCGGCGGCGGGAGCAGCTCGAGCAGCAGAATTTCCGCAGTGAAATGGAGGCCCGTCTGCGAGAACGCGACGCTGCTGTGATACGTCTGGAGGAGCGACTCGCCTCTCAGCTAAGTCCTTCTGAAAATATTTTCCGCGCCGGAAGCTCAAATGAAACGTCGCGCGTGATAGGCGCGGGTGAGGGCGCGTGTGCGGGGCGCGCCACGCGCGGAAGTCTCGACGAGGCGTCGCGTGTGATAGGCGCGGGCGAGGGCGCGTGTGCGAGACGCGCCGCGCGCGGAAATTCGTATGAGATGCCGCGTGAGATAGACGTCTGCGGGGGCGCGTATGCGGAGCGCACGTCGCGCAAATTAAAGCTAAAG
The DNA here is from genome assembly GCA_928718305.1 of Tetramorium bicarinatum. Lineage (NCBI taxonomy): Eukaryota > Metazoa > Arthropoda > Insecta > Hymenoptera > Formicidae > Tetramorium > Tetramorium bicarinatum. Next base: position 20,886,994 of record OV788325.1, read on the forward strand.
GCGGACACGTACGATGGAACGGCGCCACTTCGCGAGTTTTTGGCGCAGTTCTCTTTAATCGCGCGCGCAAATCAGTGGAGCGAGTCAGAGAAGACGGTCGTTTTAGCGTCGTGTCTGCGGGGGAAGGCGCGTTCGCTCGGGTGTCGACGAGGTTGATTCCCTTTCGTTCACGGAGCTCAAAGAAAAGTTAGAGCTCCGTTTTGGGGAGAGTGAACTCGCACAAAATTTTTACCTGCAGTTCACTAATCGGAGACAGTCTCCGGGCGAAGATTTCGCCACGTTGGGAGCAGACTTGGAGCGCCTTTCCCGGAAAGCGTACCCAGAGTGCGTCCATGAGGTGCGTGACAAAATCGCGTGTTCGCAGTTTGTCGCCGCTCTTACTGACGGGTTTATTAAACGCTCTCTCCAGGTGGAGGGGGTAATTTCGCTTCGCGTAGCGATCGAACGGGCGAAAACTCTAAAATTGATAGACCGAAATAGTTTTTCGGAAAAGAAGGATAACGCGTCGCGAGGCTTTCGTCCCGTGCAAAAAGAAGCCCCGCAAGAATCTAAAGACAAAAAAGGGGGAAAAGAAAATAAGCCCAAAAGCGCGTTTAAAAGCCTAAAAAAGGGCGAAGCCCGCTCGAGTAAGGAATGCTGGAAGTGCGGAGCGACCGGACATTTCCGTTCGGAATGTCCGACGCTTCAGGAAAACTGAGCTCCGTCGAGTTCTTTGGGGCTGGCTCGACAAGCGGAGCTCAGGCCCCGAATTATGCGCGCGATGGGAGAGTCGTCTTTCGCCGCCTCGGAGGGGTGGGCACAATCGCGCGCGGGCGAAGTTGTTTAAAAGGCTTATTAAATAATAAGTCTTGTTTTTTTAAAATTGATACGGGCTCAGATGTGTCGGTGTTAAGTGTGAGAGTAGCGTCTTCTTTAAAACAAGAGCTGGTCGAGTGTGATCTCAAATATCCAACCGGAGAAAAAGTGCCGATAATTTCTCGCGCTTTTGCGACGGTTTCTTTGGGGAAGTTTTGTTTAAAAATGCCTTTCTATGTCGCGGATATTAAGGATGAATGCATCCTTGACGAGGATTTTCTCGTCGAAACCGGAGTAAACGACGGTCTTTTTGAAAACATCTTCGGTATGACGAAGAATGCTGGATGTGATTTGGGAGAGCGCAGGCTGATTTGTTCCCGTATAGAGAACTGCCCTGCTCAGCTTCCCAGCTTTCTTTTACAGATTTTGGAACAAAGTTCTTTAGAAATAAATAATCAACAAAAGAACATTTTCTCTGATTTCTTGCTTGAATTTCGCCATATATTTACCGAGGATATTGTTGCTAGAAATTGCGATGTCTTATGTCATAATATAAAATTATGTGATTCTCGCCCTATTAAGCAGGTCCCTCGTCGAATTCCCCTGCACTTACAATCGGAAGTCAATAAAATCTTAAAGGAAATGAAGGCTCAAAAAGTAATTGAGGAGTCGTTTAGCCCTTGGATTTCTCCAGCAGTCATGGTAAAAAAGAAGGATGGTTCAATAAGATTTTGTGTGGACTATCGTAAGCTAAATGCAGTTACAATAAAAGACTCCTATCCACTTCCGAGGATTGATAACATTCTGGATAATTTAGCGGGAAATTCGTGGTTTTGTACTCTTGATCTTAAGAGTGGATACTGGCAGGTAAGGCTAGATCCTAAGGACCGCGAGAAAACTGCTTTTTCGGTAGGTAACGGTTTGTGGCAATTTACCGTTATGCCTTCGGCCTTTGCAACGCCCCTGCAACTTTTGAGCGTCTAATGGAGACGGTTTTAAAAGGCTTAATTTCAAAAACTTGCTTTGTATATCTAGATGATGTTGTTGTTTACGGAAGGAGTTTTGAAGAGATTATGCGGAATTTAAAAGAGGTATTTTTACGATTACGAAAGGCAAACCTTAAAGTAAATCCTAAAAAGTGTGTCTTTTTGAAAAGAGAAGTTAAATACCTCGGACACGTTATATCTGCAGAGGGGGTTGCAACGGACCCTGAAAAGATTTCCTCCGTAAAACTCTGGCCCATTCCGAAAACACGAAAGCAAATACGAAGCTTTCGCGGTTTTTGTTCCTATTATAGGAAATTTGTCAAAGGATTTTCCACTTTGGCTAAGCCTTTGTACAAGCTAACGGAGGACCATTGCAAGTTTGCTTGGTCTGACGAATGTCAAGAGGCATTTGAGAAATTGAAAAAGGTTTTAATTTCTCCTCCAATTTTGTCGTTTCCTTCAGGAGAAGGACAATTTATTTTAGATACCGATGCCTCGAACAATGGTGTCGGAGCTGTACTTTCTCAGTTTCAGGGGAAGGAAGAAAAAGTGATCGCCTATTTTAGTCGGGTATTCAGCAAGACGGAACGGAATTATTGCGTTACCCGACGTGAATTACTAGCCGTAGTGGATGCTATAAAATCCTTCCATCACTACCTATATGGGCAGAAGTTCTTAGTGAGAACGGATCATGTTTCTTTGCGCTGGTTGATGTCTTTCCGAAATTTGGAAGGACAATTAGCAAGAGGGCTGGAGCGCCTACAGCAGTACGATTTCGACGTCCATTATCGGAGCGGGAAGGCTCATGGTAATGCAGACGGACTGTCAAGACGTCCGTGCTTGGAGACGCCCTGTCGTTACTGCGAGAAAGTGGAACTCAAGGAAGAGTTCTCTGAAAAAGTTTTCGGTCGATTGATTTTGGCTGAAGATAACTTTCAGGAATGGCGTTCAGCTCAGCGACAAGATCCCACAATTTCGAAGATCATTCGAGCCAAAGAAGCGGGAAGACGCCCTGTTTGGCAGGAGGTTGCTTCAAAAGAAACCTCCTTGAAGATCTATTGATCTCATTGGGAGATGCTAGTAATGAACGATAGCATCCTTTACAAGAAATGGTCCGCTCCAAATTTGAAAAAATTCATTTTTCAAATTGTTGTACCTCCCCGGAAGGTACATGAGATCTTGAAAGAAGCTCATAGTTCTCCTACTGGAGGACATTTTGGCATAAACAAAACGTTGCAAAAGGTCAGGAAACGTTTTTATTGGGCGACTTGCAAGAAAGACATCGAGGAATGGTGTTCTACTTGCAAGATCTGTGTGGCAAGAAAAGGTCCCGTTGGAAAGGGAAAATCTCCCTTACAGGTCTACAATGTGGGTGCACCTTTTGAGAGGTTACAAGTAGACATTTTAGGTCCTTTACCGACTTCTTCAGTTGGTAATAAATACCTTTTAGTCGTTGCAGACTGTTTTACGAAGTGGCCGGAGGCTATGCCCTTAAAGGATAAGAGGGCTAGTACGGTAGCCAAGTCTTTGGTAGAACAAGTCTTCTCCCGGCATGGGGTCCCTTTGGAATTACACACAGATCAAGGTAGGAATTTTGAGTCCAAGTTATTTCAGAAAATGGCGGAGCTGCTAGGAATCCGAACGCGAACGACTTCTCTCCACCCACAATCAGATGGACAAGTCGAGCGTCAGCACCGTACCATTTTGGACTATCTAGCAAAGTTCATCTGCGAGAATCAGAAAGATTGGGATCGTTGGATTCCCTTGTATTTACTAGCCTTCCGTTCTTCAAAACAGGAAGCTACTGGCGCGACGCCAGCGGAGATGTACCTGGGACAGGATCTCCGTTTACCTCTGGACTTGCTAAGAGGAAATCCACCCTCAGCAGCAGAGGAAGAAGAAGGAGAGAGCTATGTCTCCAAACTCAGAGGCTGGATCTGATTCATCAATTCGCTAGACGGCGACTTCAGTTAAAATCCAAGAAATCTTGGTATGATCGTCGAGCAAGGCATGTACATTTCGAACCAGGACAGAAAGTCTGGTTCTACAATCCCCGACGGGAAGTTGGAAAGGCACCTAAGTTACAAAGTCCATGGGAGGGGCCATGGACAGTAGAGAAGAAACTTAGTGACGTGGTGTTCTGCATCCGAAAGTCTCCACGTTACAAGAATAAAATTGTTCACCTCGATCGTTTAGCTCTTTTCTCAGATTAGGATAAAATAGAAATTTTTGTCCTTAGAGATTCGTACCGACACTGAACTCGAATCCGTTTATAGATATCTCTTTTGAATAAGTTAATTCTTTTTGAGTTTGGTTTCTGTTCCTTATGTTTAATTACAGGAAACTCGGTTCAAGATGGAGAGATCATCATCCATCACCAAGGAAAAGACTTCGATAGACGCGCAAAACTATCCCCGTCATTGAAGATTCTGGGCTGTCTCGCCCGCGGTTTTTGACCGTGGTTTTCCCGCGGGACGGAGGGCAAATGCCGAGACAAGGGACAGGGAGTTCTTTGAGCGTTGGGACCACGGATCACAACATCTTTTCTTCCCCCCCCTGATCCCGAAGAAGGAAGAGCGAAGCTCTCAAGGTCAAGAGAAGAGCGAAGCTCTCAAGACCGAAGGTAGAAGTGCCAAGCGCGCAAGAGCAAGTGACAAGTGCACAAGATGGTCGGCAAGATTTCTTCGGACGGTGCCGTGTGGACGCAGCTTGGTAACCCGTAGCAGCAGCTCGGGGTAAAGCGAGGAAGACGTTCGACGCGGACCGCCGAAAGCTGATGGAACGAAGGCGCTGTCCGGTAACCTGTCGCAGCAGCGCAGGGTAGGACAAAGAAGACGTCCTCCGGTGCACGAGGAAGAACTTCCCTTCTAAGAAGAATTGTCGGGACGACAATTTCGAAGAGGGAGGGAAGTGTTGCATGCGCGAGTCTCGCACGGATGTGAAAGCGAGCTTAATCGGCTGACGCGAGCGATCGATGTAAATCGATCGCCTCCGTCAACTGCGAGAAGGAAGCTGCGTCGCTAGGGAATTGTTTATAAGGAAGTCTTTCTCTGGACGTCGGCTCGCTCGGACGTGCCAGCTGATTCTCCAGATAAAACCGCTTGTATTTACGGCAAATAAAGAGCCATATTCTTTGTTCAAATCTCGTGTGTTTATTTACGCGTTCGGTCGCGAGTGATTGTGCGCGAGTGTCAAGGGCGACTCGCGAGCGCAACAATATTATGTCTACCACTTCTTGGAAAGAAACGAGCAAAGAAAATAACAGAGAAAAGAAGAGAAATGAGAGAAAACAATTGTAGAAGTACAAGAGCTGCTGAACAAGAAAGTACAAAACCGAATTCCTGTAAAAGTGCAAATAAAAAATGTAACAAATTTTACATTTTACTGTGTATAATAGCAAAAACTACATAGCAAGGTGTTTCCAAATCGTTTTCTTCATCATTGCTGTTATCTTCTGTTGATATGGAAGTCCAAAGAGGTATCCTGTAACATTTGGGGCGAACTTCTTCCAAGTGAATACGAAAGCTCTGATGTCCTAACAAGGAACACTTATATACTTGAACACTAGAAGATAAAATACCAACATCGTAAAAATCACTAACAAGGGAACGGTCGCAGGTGTCCCTCACCGATTTCAACGAGCTTTGGATATGTTGCAGAGCATCAAAAAATATTAGAAAAAATATTTTTTTTAGCGGCGTATTTCGACGTTTAGGGGTTGAAACAACCCCTCGAAGATAATTGTTCTTTTCGTTTTTTACGAATATCTTGGAAAATATGAGGAATATGAAAAAATGTTTTATACAAAAGTTTTACAGTATTTTATACTCTTTACAACTGTGTACTTACATTTTTCAAAAATGTTAAATTTTTTATTTACCCCCAGCCCTATTTCTTATTTTGCAAAATTAAAAAATTTTGTAAGAACAAAAATTATAGATTATTGAGAGCCAAATCCATCCGTATATATTAATGTATGGGTTCCGCGATTCAATTTTTCAAAAAACGAGATGATATTCTCGTGCTATAGGCGCCGCGCTGTAAATAGTATTGCATTATTTATTTTTAGTTGTGCCACATTTAACAACTGCCTCTTGTACAATATCTTCTTTTATAACATAAAAATGGATTAAGTCTAATGATATAATGTGATTGATTTCCATCCGCAATATGCAATATGCACAACCAGATCAAAGCGCATCATGGAAATCAATAGGTCAAGGAAAACGGTTCGGACTTCGCACGCATAATATTTTACGTTGTATAACTTCATCCAGGCATCTAGGAATAGAATTCACTCGTGTCGTGTGCAAAGTTATAATCAGATATAAGCCTTACGTAACAGACGTCTGTCGTTATAAACGTCCGTCTTTCCATCTCGTAAATTAGTAATCTAAAAAGTGTATGTTGTGTCATTTGAACAAGTATTTGTTAACTTTTATTACTTTCTTACTCTTGTCAATCTTTGATTAACTTTGATTATTGTAATTATAAAAGTTCGTGAAATTATTAATGTAACATAATTAATATACGATGAAATGAGACGAAATAAGTACTGAATTGTCAATTATTCCGTTTAAATAAAAATTTTATTTATTTTTTATTTAATAATATATTTTTTCAAGAAATAAAGAGGCGATATAATTAACACTAAAGACAATTGCATTATTTATGAAGTCTATGATTTATATATATTAAATTTATTATTTTTATACATAATTAGAGTTTTATATTTAATTTTAATATTTTTTTAGAATGATGCAGTTTAATCCATACAATGTAGTATTCTTACTTTCTATAACTTTCATGGGTTTCAACGTTCCCCAAAGTAACTTCGCAAGAAAGACAAGTGAATAAAAAAATTGAACATATGCTGCGGGAAATAAAAGACGAACAAGAATATGAAATAGAAGAAGAAGAAACGTTAGATTTTTATGACGAATACGGGATTCCAGAAGCGGAAAAAATTGATTTATTAGAGGCAGAACAAAATGAAGTATATCTCCCAGAAGAAGTTATCTGTAGTTCTATTGAACAAACGATATCATACGACTATAAGAGGGAAGCTGTGGAATACTGGAAAAGCGGTAAAACAAGACCAAGATCACTTGAAGGAGTTAGACAAAAGTTTAAAAAAGTTACATCGATACGGCAACTACGACGATGGGAAGACCAAATCAATGAAGGTGGTAGTAGATATGACAAATTAAAAAGAATTTCTCAATACGTCTTAAATCATTTCAATGAAGCAGTTGAGAGAGGAATTATTATCCATGATATTGATATCGCTCGATGGGCTTCTCGAGCACAAGAAAATGAAAATGTGCCAGGATTCAGTGCTTCAGAAACATGGATAAAAAGATTCAAAAAAATACATACTATTGTGTCTCGGAAAATAACAAAATTTATAACCAAAAAAGATTTGATATCAAAACCAGATTTGGAAAATAAATGCGATACATTTATTACAAACGTAAAACATTATATTGATCGATATGGAGTGGAAAATATTTATAACTCGAATCAGAGTGGATTCCAATTAGAACTTCACTCTGGTCGTACTTTAATTTACAAAGGTGTAAAAAAGATAGAATCCGTAGTACAATCTGTATCAGCAACCACGCACAGTTATACGATACAACCTACTATTTCGGCTGATGGTAGATTATTATCACCTCTTTTCATAGTATTAAAAGAAGTTACAGGAACATTTGGTCCGAGAGTACAGAATACATTATTCAACGCGCCTAATATTTTCGTTACGGCTTCAACATCAGGCAAATTAACATCAGGGCATGTAAAAACTTGGTTAAAAGAAGTATTTTTTCCGATTAGTATTTGTCGGTTCAAAATCAGTATTATTATTAGATTCATGCAGTGGACATTGTCCTAACGTACTTTCAGAAACTAGACCAGATTCTGTAACAGATATTAGTATCCTAACTATCCCGGCAGGTACGACAGGAAAAATACAACTGTTAGATGTCTACGGCTTTCGCCTGTGGAAAAATTTTGTTAAACACTTTTCTGATACAGTTATGTTGTTAGATCTTGCTTTAGATCTTCATGTCAGAAATAATATTTTGAAATTGCAATCATTAACACATAATCAATTCTCATCACCCAGATTTCAAAACTTGTTTAAATATGCGTGGTTTAAAAGTGGATATATACAAAATAGACCAACAGAGTTTGAAACACCAGTTGAATTTTGTTTTAAAAACAATTCTAAAGTAAAATGCAATATTTGTGGTGAAACTGCTGTAATTACTTGGTCTTGGTGTAAAAAATCACTTTGTATAACACATTTTTTCCATGAACATCATTTTTGTGATGAATACGTGCCATAAATATAACATATTTACAGTAATACGTTTATACAAATTCTGTACTGATTTTTTTAAAAAAGATAAATTTCCAAATCATGAATACTGGTAAGGTTTTTGGCAGTTTTCTTTATCCATGCAACAAATGTTGGCATTCTTTTATTTCTGCCTAATAAAAAATTTTTATTCATATAAAATTATGTTTGTAACACTCTTTTCAAACTGTTTTCCTTTCTTCCTTTACTCTTTCTTTCATTTTCACTTGTTAAATAATATTTTACAAACAATATTTCAAATAGTTTATCAAAATAAATTATATAATTATAATGTATTAAATTATATAATTATAATATATTAAATTATATAATTAAATATGTAATTAAATATGTAATTAAATATGTAATTATATCATAAAATTTTAACAAGAAGTTCTTACCATTGAAGAAGTTATATTATATTTTATTTATTTTTTATAAATTTAAACTGGAGTAAAGAATTGAAAAAAAAAAACGTTATTTTAGTTAAGAATTCATAACTGTTATAATTTTTTAATTAAAAAAAATTCCTTTTAGACTAAAATATTTCGGGATACGTACTTTGAAAAAAAAAGTAATATTGTTACTTCCAAAAAATTGAATTCTTTAAACACGCCAAAAAGTTTTTTCAATTTCTTAAATTTTCCGACAAGAAGTGCATTATAGTAACTCACAATGCGTAAAATTGAAAAATTAAGTAATAAAATTATTTAAAGTATAAAATACATTACTAGATAATAAATCGTGTAATATGTTGCATATTATGTCATTAGACTTAATCCATTTTTATGTTATATAAGAAGATATCGTACAAGAGGCAGTTGTTAAATGTGGCGCAACTAAAAATAAATAATGCAATACTATTTACAGCGCGGCGCCTATAGCACGAGAATATCATTTCGTTTTTTGAAAAATTGAATCGCGGAACCCATACATTAATATATACGGATGGATTTGGCTCTCAATAATCTATAATTTTTGTTCTTACAAAATTTTTTAATTTTGCAAAATAAGAAATAGGGTAAATAAAAAATTTAACATTTTTGAAAAATGTAAGTACACAGTTGTAAAGAGTATAAAATACTGTAAAACTTTTGTATAAAACATTTTTTCATATTCCTCATATTTTCCAAGATATTCGTAAAAAACGAAAAAAATAATTATCTTCGAGGGGTTGTTTCAACCCCTAAACGTCGAGATATGCCGCTAAAAAAAATATTTTTTCTAATATTTTTTTATGCTCTGCAATATATCCAAAGCTCGTTGAAATCGGTGAGGGACACCTGCGACCGTTCCCTTGTAAGTTGCAAAGAAATTGGGAGGGGCCTTATTCCATTATTAAAAAACTTAGTGAGGTAGTTTTCTGTATACAAAAATCTTCGAGACATAGGAAGAAAATTGTTCATTCCGGTCGTTTAGCTCCGTTCCAAGGAAGGAACTAATTGGGTCTCATATCGGAGTCCGGTAGATTTAAGGAAAAGGGTTTTCTTTAGAGAAATAGAATTTAATACTTTTGAATCTTTGTTTTCCTCTATTTCAGAGAAAACTTAATTTTCCAAGAGGACTATGTTTTTGCGCTTGAGAATTTTTCGGAAGAGGAGGCCTGGCTAGTAAGACCGCCTCGCCCATGGTTTTTGACCGTGGTTTTTCCATGGGTTTAAGGTGAATGCCGAGGCGGGGACAGGGGTGCCCATTAGGATAGTGGGTCCACGGAAGTCATTCCCCCTTCCCCCGATCCGAAACAAGAAGCACGCAAGGCTCAAGCCAGAAGAGGAGCGCGGGCGACGAAGGCTGACCCAAGAAAACACTCCAGGGAAGTCGGGACCAGCTTTCCAAGGAGCGATACCATCGTGGGACCTCGAAGCCGAGTTGGAGAGACGTCATCTGGTAACTTGGTGGCAACGCCTCAAGGAGGGTAGGAATGCGTCCAGGATTCTCAGGCAGATTCAAGGAGAGGAGGCTCACGTCAAACTTTCTCCATGATTGTCGGGACGACAATTTCAAAGAGGGAGGATGTTGCGCGGTCGTCCCGGAATACCCTCCGTGCGAGTCAAATATGAACCGATCTTTAAGATCGATCGGTCGTTGCGTGCCGTCTTTACCAGGCAGAATAAACAGTTGTTTCTGAGTGGCAGATTTCATCTCGGACTTCTGACAGGAGGTCGCGTATACTTTACCCGCTGTATTTCAACACAGCAATAAAGCTTCTGTAAATCGTTGACCTGTGTTGTTATTGCGCGCGACTGTCCCTCTGACTGTCCCGTGAGTGTGCGGGAGTGCGAGTAGAATCGGGCGAACTATTTCGCCGGAAAGCATAACAATATCTTACAAGGAGAGGGCGCGAGGACCGGGAAACGGATTGGAACGAAACTTAGTTTTGTGAAAGTCTTTCACCAACACTTTATTGTGGTGAAACAATAGGGCGCAACTCTCAGTCGTTTTCGAGAAAAACAACTTTAAAAATAAGCGAGCGGATAAAGTACCGGTACGTAAACATCTATTATCGTTGAGCCGGTCCAGCGCAGTGACTGTGGCAGCGGACTGTCGAGGCGGCGACCCGAGTTCAATTCTCGTTAGAAATTCTTTTTTTTAATTTTATTTTTTAATCCTGTCAAATTTGAATAAAAATTTATATAATAAAACTGTTTTAATAAATTTTATGTTTCCAAGATCCGAACATGCGGACATGGAGCAACGGTTGCTAGGGCGCTTGTTGATAAACAAACCGCCCGTCAGATCTATGCTGGACTCCTTTCGTGGAGGACGCGTTTCGGTTACTGTATCCGTTTTCCAATAAAGTTGGTGTTACTCTTTACTAACGGAGTCTATTCTTTCTTCCGCATGAGTCGCGGGTGTCTGTAAGTGAGTGAGTGTCTTCGCGCACGTAGGCGCGAGACGTAGCGCCGACGCGGATCGTCGGCGGAGGCGCAACAGTATATACAATATTTAATGCCAAATGTATGTATACATATATATATATATATATATATATATATATATATATATATATATATATATATATATACATGGTGGGCCATTTTAATCTATGCAGTTAAAATTCTCTGCACCGAAGACAGATACCGAAAAATGGTTCAGACAAAAGTTGTTGGGGATGAAGGGGGTCACACAATGGTACTAGTGAATTTGACCTTCAAGGTCATTTTCAAGGTCATATGGGAGTTATGATGACATTTTTAAATGGGAACCCCTATTTTTTTTATCCCGGATTTGAAAAGAGCGGGAAATTTTACGTATAAAATGGTTATTTTGTAAAGGTCATTTCAAGGTCACTGAAGGTCAAATATGCGAAAATAGTTGAAATTGTATCCGTTGACATTGCAAGCATTTAAAAAAGGTTCAGATCACTTTCAGAGATGCAATGGTCTACCGAGCATGAACGACTTTGAAGGTACTACCGTTATCAAGGTCGTTGAAAGGTCAAAATCTCAAAAATTACTCAATTTTTTATAATTTTTGTAAATTTTGGACATGAACTTTTTACTCTGAATTACGGAAGTTGAATAGACATTTAAAGCTCGATAAAACCGACCACCCAATAATGATCCTCATTTTTTCCAGGGTCATAAGTTTCCTACGTTTAGCACTATCCAGGAACAACGACGTGGACGTAATAGGATTATGTTCCCTTCGGGGTGCTTGATTATCAAAGTGAGTCCCCTTGCCTCTCACTATTCGGGGTGCTTGATTATCAAAGTGAGTCCCCTTGCCTCTCACTATTCGGGGTGCTTGATTATCAGAGTGAGTCCCCTTGCCTCTCACTATTCGGGGTGCTTGATTATCAGAGTGAGTCCCCTTGCCTCTCACTATTCGGGGTGCTTGATTATCAAAGTGAGTCCCCTTGCCTCTCACTATTCGGGGTGCTTGATTATCAGAGTGAGTCCCCTTGCCTCTCACTATTCGGGGTGCTTGATTATCAAAGTGAGTCCCCTTGCCTCTCACTATTCGGGGTGCTTGATTATCAGAGTGAGTCCTCTTGCCTCTCACTATTCGGGGTGCTTGATTATCAGAGTGAGTCCCCTTGCCTCTCACTATTCGGGGTGCTTGATTATCAAAGTGAGTCCCCTTGCCTCTCACTATTCGGGGTGCTTGATTATCAGAGTGAGTCCCCTTGCCTCTCACTATTCGGGATGCTTGATTATCAGAGTGAGTCCCCTTGCCTTTCACTAGTGTTATTATGTTATTACGATTATATCTTTAGCCACGAAGCAAATGTTCAAAGTTGCCTCCATTTGCATTAAGGCATAAAGTTAATCGCATTTGGAAATGTCGAACGGTGTTTAGCAAAGTCTGTTTGGGAATTGCTGCGCACGCTTGACGAATGCGGTCTTGCATATCATCTCGAGTTGTGGGTCGTTGTTGATAAACAACATTCTTTAAATAACCCCACAAATAAAAATCAGGGGATGTGAGATCAGGTGAGCATGGAGGCCAGTTAATGGGACCTCCTCGTCCGATCCATCTTTCATGAAACCTTTCATTTAAAAACTCCAGTACGGTTCTTGCGAAATGTGGTGCTGCACCATCCTGCTGAAGCCACATTCTTTGTCTTGTATCCAAATCTACATTATCCAATAAGTCTGGCAACTGATCTCTTATCAACTCCAAGTAGGTTAGTGTATTGACATTTTCTTCAAAAAAATAAGGACCGACTAAATATCCATTTATAATTCCACACCACACCATAAGACTCCAGCGATTTTGATGGTCTACAGATCGATGCCAGTGAGGATTCTCATTTGACCAGAAATGGCAATTGTGCTTATTCAGTTGTCCATCACTACAAAATTTAGCTTCATCTGAAAAAGAACAAACCTAAAAAATTCTGGACTATTCTCTACTGTCTGCAAAGCCCATTGGCAAAATTCAATTCGCTGTTGAATATGACGTTCCTTTAATTCTTGCACTAACGTTATGTGATACGCATGATATTTAAGAACTTTTAAGATTCTTAAAAATGTTCTTGGTATACCAATTTCTGTTTCAACCTGACGACTACTGATATGAGGGTCAAGATGTATAGCTGCAAGAATAGTTACAACGCGAGGGTCATTTTCGTTGTACTCGTGGCATCTGCGCTGGCGAGTAAAATGCCCATCACGAGCTCTTCCACTTAAACTACGTATTGTTATATCTGTAGGGTGTCTTCTGTCTGGATATCGTTCAGCATAAAGCCTTGCTGCAGCACGATAATTGTTATCGCATACTCCTAAAACCATTATCATGTCAACAATTTCAGTGGGAGTATAATCAGACATTTTTAAGACTGTTTAATTTTAATGCGCCACTGAAGTAATGAAATGTTAATCAAAATTAAACCGACCTCTAAAAAAGAGAAATATCGAATAACTAATCACACGTACTTTTAATGTACACACTGATAGAAACAGGTAGGTATTCCAGCGAATAATTGAGTAAGGATTAATTCAGTACTCGCAACGAAATGTAAATGCCAATTTTAGATCAGCAATATTTGTTGCTTCTGCAACCAATTGGACTGGCCACGACTGTAGTGGCTCTTTAAACAATTAATGATTGTCTGTTCTTCATACTAGCTGTTTTCTGAAAGGCCTTATTAAATGTATTACGTCCCTATGATACTTTCATCATGAGTTATTTTGATCCAGGAAGCGGGAAAATGCGTTAAGCACTATAATGTTATTATTATACGCGGAAGAGTCGTAGAATAATAATAATAATACTAATAAGACCTAGCCGTGTGTCGAAAGTATTGTTGTTATTGATACTATTATTATTATGTATTTTATGTAACGCAGTACGATTTCCGCGTTTTATCGTGCGCGACTTTCCTACACTAAGTAGCGCTTTATCGTACACGACTAAAAGAATATAATAAATTACCTTAAAACGTATTAGTAGAATACAGTGCCCATATTACGTACTCTATTCAAGCTATAACCTGCAATAAACGTATGTAGAGCATTGTACGCGGTAGTCGCATACGAATGCGAAGAATATTCCTACGTATGCGAGACTCCGCAAGAGGGTCGGTTGTCATTTTATTGTACTATTACGTTTTAAGGCACTTTATTGTACAATTCCAAATGCGTTTAACTTTATGCCTTAATGCAACTGGAGGCAACTTTGAACATTTTCTTCGTGGCTAAAGTTATAATCGCACATGATAACAATAACAATAGAGTGGCACTGTGATAAACTTACAAACTTACTTACTGTGCCCAAAACTTACAAAAATTATAAAAAATTGAGTAATTTTTGAGATTTTGACCTTTCAACGACCTTGATAACGGTAGTACCTTCAAAGTCGTTCATGCTGGGTAGACCATTGCATCTCTGAAAGTGATCTGAACCTTTTTTAAATGCTTGCAATGTCAACGGATACAATTTCAACTATTTTCGCATATTTGACCTTCAGTGACCTTGAAATGACCTTTACAAAATAACCATTTTATACGTAAAATTTCCCGCTCGTTTCAAATCCGGGATAAAAAATAGGGGTTCCCATTTAAAAATGTCATCATAACTCCCATATGACCTTGAAAATGACCTTGAAGGTCAAATTCACTAGTACCATTGTGTGACCCCCTTCATCCCCAACAACTTTTGTCTGAACCATTTTTCGGTATCTGTCTTCGGTGCAGAGAATTTTAACTGCATAGATTAAAATGGCCCACCATGTATATGTAAAAACGCACGAAATCGAAATGGGAAATATCGCAATATATATATATATATATATATATATATATATATATATATATATATACTATGGTATATACATTCCGCGAAAAAAAATTAATATAAATTTAATACAGTTTTTATATAAATTTATTTAAAACTTAGTAAAATACTAAAGAGTTTTTAATAAAGATACAGTATTTTATTAAACCCCTATAAAGGTTTAATTTAGATTATGTAAAAATCTAAATTAAATTTTAATTTATCCCGTATATAATGTATTTATATGGAACTTTTTAAATTTACCCGTATTTAATCTTAATTAGTAGTTTATCAGTTCTTTACATGTCTTAATAAGGCACTTTCCCCTTGGCTAGTATTAATTAATTTATATAAGATTATAGTAAAAGTTATTTAATACTTATAAAATGTGTAATATTCGCGTAAACTTCGCCAACGCCGCTAGGCGTCGCATAAGACCATAAGCTTTCTCGAAAATAAAATTCACTTGGAAATGTATATAAGTAAGTACAAAGTACACTTCTTTATCACTACAGGATATATTCGTTGTCATTATTTCCATTTCCGTAGCGAGTTTATATAAAATGTCATATCCTATAAACTCGCTAAGAAGGTGGAACAAATTAATGAGGAGCAGTATATATATATACGTATAAAGAATGTATGTATGTACATATGTTCGCGAAATATTGTGGGTGCGCCTGTGACCGTAGCGCGTGACGCCCGTTATACTCAGTTGTACGCTAATGTCGCGTGAACCCGCGAGGTGACAGCACTTCACGGTGCATGAACGTCGGTAAGCGGCCCCGCTTGCGGCGCTTGCGGGCCAGCTGGCTTCCGGTTTCTTTTTTTTCGGTTTGGTATAACGTAGCAATAGGACGTGTTTCATGAGTTCTCCTTAGCTATTGTGTGCTTGCGAGTGTTTCTTGCTTTGTCATATTGCTCTGCGCTCATTTTAGTAATTGTCAGCTCAATGCCGTGCGAACAGTGTCTCGGGGATTGACTCACAATAAAAGACTGAACGGTGATTATCGTGCGGATACAGCCTCACGGCACGTGCGCTTTACCGCGTGGCCGCCATTCGCTCACGGCAGCCCGAGACTAATAACTGTCGCTCGCTTTTAATACGCTCAGCCCAGCTCACGTGAATTGATTATTTTTGGCATTGCTCATATCGAATGCATATTCTTGTCGCTCGCATTAAACTGTGAGCGTTGGTCGGACGCTTGTTCGCCATTGTTTGTCAGCTACCGTGAACCGCTGCGCATTCCGGCCACGGTGGCTGCCCGTTTGTGCACGAGTATCCATCTGACCCGGCAATTACGCGAGTATCTTTAAGACCGGTTTATTGTCATCTTCATACTATCACGTAAATACTCGAACAAGATAGTATGTACATACATATATGCGTGAAGAATAAATATACAGATTGTATGTTCATGGTATGTACATGGTATGCATATATGTAAGAAGTATGTATACAGAATATATATACATAATATGTACACGTATGTACAAAGAATGTACATACAGACTGTATATACACTGAATGTATATATCATGTACATATGTACTGTGGATCTTCTATGTATATTATTCTGGTTACATTTGCACATAAATTTCACGTCCTACGTATATAAGCTGTATCTAGGATGTATGTTTATAGAATATACAATATACATAAATGTACATACATTGTACATACTAAGTATATTTTAATGTTTTATGGGTTGTAACTTTCTTAGAAAATGATCATAAAATTTATGAATGTGGTTTTGAATGTGATAAAAAAAAAATTGAAAATGAAAGGATCTTTCTTTTTACAAATTCCTTTGAAGGAACAACTACGAAAATTAACGCAGGGTTAAAAAAGTATATTCAAAGCTAAGATGGGAAGATGAGTCTCAGAGTGATGTAATCAGTTGTAAAATTTAAAAAAAATTTATTCAAAAAGACGTGATCTCCAAACCAGATATTACTTTACAATGGAATACTGATGGTGTGCAAATATTCAAATCATCAAAAGTGTGGCCAATTCGGGTTTCTGTGAATGAACTTCCATATCATTTAAGAAAAGAAAATATTTTGCTATGTGATTTATGATACGGTGCAGGAAAGCCAAATATGAATCTGTATTTGCAACCTTTCGTCGATGAATTGAATATACTGCACGAAGATGGTTTTGAGTGCCAAATCCTTGACAATGTAGATCCAGTCCAAGAGTGCACACTATCCTTGCGAGTGTTGATTCCCAGGCAAGACCTTTATTTCAAAATATAAAAACATACAAGGGTAAGCAATGTTCATTTTGCTTATACGAAGGTGAAGAATTTATAGTTGGTCGAGGCAGAGCTAAATTATTCAGAGGTGATGTTGGAGAATTGCGTACACAGAAATAGCATTTGAATGATACTAGAACAGTGGAGAGGATCAGGACAGTTGTTAGCGGAATCAAAGGAGCATCTGTACTTTTTCTTCTAAATGTTTTCAACATAATTGAATCATTTGTGCCTGAATATATGCACTATGTTTTCCTTGGTGTTATAAAAACAATAGTTATGTGGTGGACAACAAAATCCAATAAGGACGAACCATTTTATTTTGGTTTAGATACTAAAATTGATGAATTTAATTCTATACTTATGTCCATAAAACCTCCTAGTGAGGTGACACGGACACCGCGAAGTTTACGTGACATGAAATTATGGAAAGCTTCAGAGTGGAAAAATTTCCTTCTCTATTACTCAATACCATGCATGCAAGCTATCCAGATGTCAAAAAAATATATTGATTATTGGTTTCTTTTAGTTTTTAGTATGCATATCTTCCTTAGAAAACAATTCACTCAGGAAGAATTTTTTAATGCTAAGAATGCTTTAAGAAAATTTGTTTTTACTATGGAAGAGGTAAATAATGTTCCTACACTTATGAAATTCAATATTCATTTACTTGTACATATTCCGAAAAGTTACAGGATTTTGGAGCATTGTGGGGTTTTTTTGCATTTCCATACGAGACCTACAACGGTCACGGACCTACTTTGGTCACAATGTTTAGAAGTTCACAATTTGTGCCAACAGATTTGTAAATGCTATCTAAGACTGTAAGCCATTAAAGAAAAGGCTTCTAACATCTTCACAAATAATAATCGTTTAATGTGTGCTAAGTCACTGTATGATAAGTTAACATTTCAGAAGATCAGGTCACTGTGTTCAGTATGGAAACTCTGTGAGACTTTTTGATGCATCAGATTACTTTTCTCTTACATTGATTCAGAAAGTTGAGATAGAACGATTGATAAGAGAAGAAGTGCCCAATAATAATGTTCGGTCCTATAAACGATTCATTGTCAAAAATGTTCTTTTCCATGTGGAAGCATATGAACAAATGACCAAAAGAATAAACAACACAGTAGAACTGCAAGACAAGACATTGCTTTTCATTACTCATATTCTCATAGTTAAAACAGTCAGGTCTAATTGTTCGCATTGTATTGTATTAGGAATGCGTTTGCATTCAACTAATGATCATCTTTGCACTGATAGAATATTAAATATCACGTCAGGTGAATTTGCTCACATAGTGGAAAGGACTTCGAAATGTGTTGCAGTGTTTCCAGAAATGTTACTCAGAAAATGTATTGTTATACCGCATGACAGGAAGTTATGTGTCCTACCTCTTGTCAACGGATTCGAAAGAGGCTAAATGACTGAATTTTTGTTATTCAGTCATTTGATTGTAATTTTTAAATATATAAAGTGCTAAAAATAATTGCTCGTTTTTTTCATAAAATCTTGCAGTTTTACTGCATTATTCATATATTCTTGTATTCTATATTACAAAAGATATACCGTTTTTCTAAATTCAAATGTAAATTTATTAGTACATGTTACTATTAATAAAAAAGTTAATTTTATTATATTATTATGTTTAAAAAAAGTTAATCTTATTATATTATTATGTTATATGTATATTATTATGTTTAAAGAAGATTGTAGATTATACATATGTTTATAATGAAAAATAAAAACTTTATATAATTTTATTGTAAAAATTATTGCAAAATTATAAAGCCCCTGTCAAGTTTTAATTGTTGCCCTTTGAAAACTGTTTATTTGATTATCTTTGAAATACGCAACACTTATACTCATACAAGAACAAAAATTCAGATGTACATAGAATTCGAGAATTGTTCCATTTGCTAAAATAAATCTGCAATTTTATTTCAAATTGTGCTAAAAACGAGCATTTCAAATTTTGCTAATGAAAACATACCCATCAAATTTATTAAGGGAGGAGGGTCATGTAAACAGGCGGTTTTTTTACGAATTTATTTATAAAAAATGGAAAAGTTTATTAAATTTTGATAAAGTACATCGTAATATTGACGATAAATGCTATAAGAAAATATTTTTTTTATGTCGTGAAAATTCAAAATGGCGGCGCTGCAGCTACTCGAAATTGACTCTTCTTTTTTTGCGCGGTGCAGCCTACAGGTCGCACTAATCAATTGAAATAAAAAAACCAAAACTTTTTCATTAAAATATAATCTTGCGCTTTGCATGAACCTAAGTATAATAAAAAAAATCAAAAAATAAAAATTCAGGACATTTAAAAAGATATTGCCCTTTTTTTTAAATTGGTTATATATTACAATTTGTTATAATAAACAGTTTCTACCATCAATTTTTAAATTGTATTTAGGTTCATGCAAAGCGCAAGATCATATTTTAATGAAAAAACTTTGGTTTTTTATTTCAGTTGATTAGAACAACCTGTAGGCTGCACCGCGCAAAAAAAAAGAGTCAACTTTGAGTAGCTGCAACGCCGCGGAAAATTTTAAATTTTCACGACATAAAAAAATATTTTCTTATAGTATTTATTGTCAATATTACGATATACTTTATCAAAATTTAATAAACTTTTCCATTTTTTATAAATAAATTCGTAAAAAATCGTCTGTTTACATGATCCTGCCCCCTTAAGACAATATATATAAAACTGTAATAAAAATACATTTGTGCCTTATTTTTCTTTTCTAGTATCGTCAGAAGTTAAATACTCACTGTAATTTTATTCAAGTATTGAGCAGCGATTTGTTTCACATGAAATATTTGAGCTAGTACTTCAACACTGATATTAAAATCTACACATAATACAACACAAGTACTTATCACTCATTCAGTATTGAAAGATATTTCATATTAGTAATGAAATAGAGAAAAGTCACCAATATCGGCACACTAGTTTGTTTTTTAACAATATTTTTTTAAACAAAAGCTAAAGATTAAAGTTTGATAGCAGAAATACAAACTAGAAAGTGTCTTCTATCGAATAGTATAGTAGACATTATAATACTATTTCGTATTTTGTACATAATTAATTTTTTCGCAACACATGTCAAAAAGAGTGTCTGAGTAATTGGGTGCTCCAAAACTGGAACACGAATTTAAGGTTACAATAAGTAAGGTAAAAGTTGCCAACTTTGATGATATTATTAGATCTATGTTACTATACCTTTCATTCTCATTGAAAAATGTATTGTTGTACCGTGATTTTATGTTTTAAATCGTATTATGAGAAAAAAGAATATGAAAGAAAAAAAAATCAATTAATTGATAAATTAAGTAATAAAATATATTTTTATATATTAAACAACTAATTTAAAAAATTAAAAGATTAGAACAGAACATTTTGAGAATAAAAGCAATTTTAAACCTATGATCTGCTCTCACGAAGAAAAGTAGACCGCTACAGGAGTAATTTTATGTTTAAAATTTGACTACGAGGCAAATGTGACAGATACATATATAAATAAAAAAAGTTTTAGGAAAAAGTTTTAGTTTTATATAAAATGATGTAATATTATCAATAATACATTCCCTATTGTTTAAACTATCCAATTTGTAAAAGAAAATCGTGAAAATTTTATTTTCGTTCTTGAATAATTCGTTTTTATCAGATTTTATATAGAAAAAAACCCACGAAAGTATAAACCAGGGATTTCTATTTCTTTAATTATCTAAAAGGGTCATGTTTTTATCGGTATTCATACAATGTAAGAAATAAGGGGGTGCTGCTTTATGGGGTTTGTGCCAGTATTGGCGACTTTACTCTACAAGTATTCAATACTCGTCATGTATTAGGTGTACAACTTTGCTTCCGCTGTTTTTCAATAGATGGCTGTAGCGGTAAATGGTGGCCAAAATAAATAGATCGTAGACGTCATACAATAAGCTTAGGAATTTAGGCATTTGTAAACATAACGCCATCGAAATATTAGTCGATTTGTGTCTGCATCATAAAGTTATTCTCGATTCAAAATGTCAGTTTACGAGCCAAATTCTCGTCATTTGCGGGAGGTTTTAATTTTCTGCTTCAATATGAAGAAATCTGCGGCTGAGGCTCATCGAATGCTCTCAAATACTTATGGTGAGGCTGCTATTATAGTGAAAGAACGTGCCAAGAGTGATTTCAACGCTTCAAGAACGGTGATTTTGACGTCGAAGACCGGCATGGTGGTGGAAGAGAGAAGGTTTTCGAAGATGCAGAATTGGAGGCATTACTTGATCAAGACTCGTGTCAAGCGCAAGAAGAATTGGCAGGATCATTGGGAGTGACTCAACAAGCCATTTCAAAACGCCTCAAAGTCATGGGAATGATTCAGAAGCAAGGAAATTGGGTGCCGTACGAATTGAAGCCGAGAGATGTTGAACGGCGTTTGTTTGCTTGTGAACAGCTGCTTGCAAGGGAAAGACGGAAGGGATTTCTGCATCGTATTGTGACTGGGGGCGAAAAATGGGTTCATTACCCCAAGCGCAGAAAATCATGGGGACTCACTTCCCGGCCATGCTTCCACGTCGACGGCCAAACCGAATATTCACGGCTCCAAGGTCATGCTCTGTATTTGGTGGGACCATCTCAGCGTAGTGTATTATGAGCTACTAAAACCGACTGAAACAATCACAGGCGATCGGTATCGAAAGCAATTGATGCGTTTGAGCCGAGCATTGAAAGACAAACGGCCGCAATACAACGATAGACACGATAAAGTGATTTTGCAACATGACAACGCTCGGCCACATGTTGCAAAACAGGTCAAAACATACATAGAAACGCTCAAATGGGAAGTCCTACCCCACCCGCCGTATTCTCCAGACGTTGCTTCCTCTGACTATCACTTGTTTCGATCAATGACACGGCCTGGCAGACCAGCACTTCCGTTTTTATGAAGAAGTCAAAAATTGGATCGATTCGTGGATCGCCTCAAAAGATGACCAGTTTTTTCGATACGGGATTCGTATGCTGTACGAAAGATGGGTGAAAGTAATGGCCAGCGATGGACAATACTTTGAATCGTAAATGTATAACCACTTTTTCACAATAAAGCTTCGAATTTCGAAAAAAAACGGCGGAAGCAAAGTTGTACCTAATATTAACTATTTTCATAAATTACTGATCTGTAGTGAAATATTATGCAATACTTGGACCACAGTGATTAGGTACTAATGAATACTCAATTTTAATACATTTATAATTTACTGGCCTGTAACGAAATACTATTAAATTCTTCGATTACAGTGATTCAAGCACTAATAATTACTCAATTTTAGTACTTTAAATATACAAAATAAATATTTCACTACTAGCCAACTAGTAATATTTTTCTGTAAGGGAATTTTTCTTGGAAATGACACATTAACCATAGAAAAGTGCACATTTTAACAACTAATTAAAAGAAAAAGTATTCTGTATGACCTTTTCTTGCCCGAGTTATACCATTTTGTAGTTATTCGTACGTTTTTCAGCGAATACCACCAGCATCAGCTTTACCCAATGCGCACCGCGAGTAGGTTGCTGGTTGGATTTTGTGCATCATTTTGGCCTTGAAAAGGACCGATTATGAATGCAAATCGTGTGACAAATCAGGTATTTCGCGGAAGGCCTCCTATCAATCTCCAAGAACTAGAGATAGCCCTGAATGAAATATAGTACGGGATATCTCAAGTTTCAATCAGAGCTTGCATCAATATGCAAGAGCATTTAGAAGAAGTTATCCGATGCCGAGGTGGCAATATGCGATATTGATTGCATTTTTTATTTACACGTTCTGGCATACGGCGAGTAGGGTTTGGAGTCAATAATTACTGCAGAAGTAACGAGTCGCGGAGTCCTTGATTTGTCACACGATTTGCATACATAATCGGCCCTTTTCAGGGCCAAAATGATGTGCAAAATCCAACCAGCAACCTTCTTGCGGTGCGCACGGCAATCGCCTCGGGTAACGTTGATGTTAGTAATCGCTGAAAAACGTACGAATAACTTCAAAATGGCATCACTTGGGCAAAAAAGTCGTAGACTTTTTTTTAATTACTTGTTAAAATGTGCACTTTGCGATGGTTAATGTGTCATTTCCAAGAAAAAATCGTGCTGATCCAGGTAACGCGTCAAACAATCAAATTTTTGAAGATAAAAAGGTGTTCATACGTTATTAGGACATGGAGTACGGCATCGAGTCGCATCCATTTGGCATTAATTTTTTTTTAAGTATAGATAATTACTTATAAAATAAAAAAAAATTTGTCATGATACGATCAAAATTGACGAAATTATGCTTAATTGAAAATGGTAAAATTTTGATGAATAAAAGTGTTGCGATAATTTCATTAAGTAGTGTAAATGTTTTTTCAAATATTATTTAAAACGATTTATTAAAGTAAAATAAATATTATATAAAACATTAAATACACGTTAGCTAAATATTTTTCTTACATTTGTATTTTAAATTAAGAATTGATGTATTATAAGTATTAAATAAACATTAAATAAACGTTTTATAAATATTTCTTTAAATTATTTAAAATAAATAATTAATGTAAAATAAATGTTTAATAAATATTTAATAAATATTATTTACATAATAAATAGTAATAATGTAAAAATGAATATTTAAAAAACATTTGAAAAACATTGTCTGCTGATTGGATTAATGCCATTTAATATAATTGTTTCATAGAATTTTATTCTAATTTTTACAATTAGAATGTATTCCTGCCATTTCACGTTCTTTTCATTTCCTGTTTTTCCTTTCATTCTCTTATAGTAAGATTGATTTAAACAATGTTGAAAAAACCTAAAATTTTTTTTGTGGAATAACCAAAAGGCAAGATAAACATTAAAAATGAGCTAAAACCATAACAGTATAAAGTATTTTTAAAAAAATTCTATCGTCGATGGTTGAAAAAAATACTTTTTTGTACATTTGAAATTGATTATCTCAAAACCTATGGAACGTATTACAATCATTTCTCATTTAAAAGATAATTTAATTCTCTAACTTTCTATTGATTGTTTTTTGTTAAAAAATGCATACTTTCCCAGATATTTACAAAAATGTACAAAATAACCGTGATATCAGACTTTTTGGACGCTAACTTTTTAAGGGAGCATTTTTCAACCCATGTTTATAGGAAACATTTTGTTCAAAATTAAATTTCCTATCAGACAGTCTGGCTGGAAAGTTCGGGATCACCCTGTATATGTGTACCAGACCACCCGTGCCAGGCGTTTAAATAACGTATAAATTTTTTTGATAAAAAATGCTGAAAGTTTTGATAAGTAAATCGGGTATGCTCTATCAAATGATGATATTTTCAACTTCCGGTACTGACTGGAAATAGGCTATTCAGACCGGAAGTCGAATTTTTCAAATGGAACATGGTACTTTCTATTGCAGATTCGGATTACATAAAAAAAATAAGAAACTTTTGTTACAAACATTTTTTCTGAAAACGCCTCCATTGACCTTGAAAAAATCTTGAATGAATGCGATGTTAAAGTGAACTGTAACTGCTTTTGGCGTTACCCAGGACCAACGATGAAGATGTAACAGTTTTTTGGTGTGCGTCCCGTGTGTGCGTGCGTGCGTGCGTGCATGCGTGCGCACATGTTTGTGTATATGGAGTCGCGAATCCCAGAGGCTCGTCAGTTTCGCGTTATTTATTTAGCCTCCAAATCGCCCTCCATACGGGGATGTAATGTGTAGTATGCATGCGTAGGGAGGGTGTATCACAATCACTCTTGCTAGCCTTTTGTCCCGAGAAACTGACTCCTTTGGAATCCGCGACTCCATATACATACACAAACACGCACGCACGTACGCACGCACGCACACACGGGACCAAAAAACTGTTACATCTTCGTCGTTGGTCCTGGGTAACGTCAAAAGTAGTTACAGTTCACTTTAACATCGCATTCTTTCAAAATTTTTCAAGGTCAATGAAGGCGTTTTCAGAAAAAATGTTTGAAACAAAAGTTTCTTATTTTTTTTTATGTAATCCGAATCTGCAATAGAAAGTACCATGTTCCATTTGAAAAATTCGACTTCCGGTCTGAATAGCCTATTTCCAGTCAGTACCGGAAGTTGAAAATATCATCATTCGATAGAGCATACCCGATTTATTTATCAAAACTTTCAGCATTTTTTATCAAAAAAATTTATACGTTATTTAAACGCCTGGTACGGGTGGTCTGATACACCCTGTATAATAAAATATTTATTGATAAAAAATCGCATCGTACCATTAGATCAAATTTAGTCATAGGTGCATTAAATTTAAATATTTGTGCAATTTTTATTTATTTTTATCTTATTGTGTGGATGCCAAGCAAAAAGATAAAGTAGTCCTTCGTATTTCACATTCCGCATAGTTATAGACATTTATCGCGTCGTTTGATCAGGTTGTGCTAGATGTAGACAGAATAATCGAAGTTACGATGTTTATACAAAGGTTTTCTTTACGCTAGTAGCTTTCCTTGTGGTAACTACGACGGAATTTCCTTCAGTTGTACGCACGTTCTTCAATTCATCGAAGAGTACGTAAAATACTACATAGATAAAATTATTTTTTATCTTTTGTTATACACGTATATACATATAGCATAATATCAGAATGCAAAAGTATACTTCCAAATATATTCTTAATTTTCCTACGAAGTGACACATTCAATTATAGTTTCATAATATTACATTAAATTAACTTTCATAAACTTATTCTTTAAATTATAATAAAATAAGTTATAATTATACTTATACTAAATATTATATATGATTATACTTACCCATATAACATTAGACATTCTATGTATATGCATTTTTTCTCCATTATGTGAAAATAATATCCTGTATGTAGAATGAATGTACATTTCATATCCTTGGTTTGAATATACATTATGGTACATTATATGTATGTTCATTAACGTATTTCATACGTATATACAGTGAACATTTAATGTATATACATTACATATATATAATTTGAATATACATTATGGTACATTATATATATATTCATTAATGTATTTCATATGTATATACAGTGCACAACATTTAATGTATATACATTACATATATATAATTTGAATATACATTATGGTACATTATATACAGGGTGTCCCAGAATTGTGGAACAAATTTTCGTGAGTAGGTAGAGTGGATGAAACTGAGTCGAAAAGTCCTCTACCATTTTGCAATTTTTGCAATAGTTAACGAGATATTTATGATTAAAAATCACCGTATTAGCCCGGCCCTCCGCCGAATATAAACGCGCGGCGAGATACGACCGCCCAGCGTCATTGTTTCCAAGGAGGAGTTGTTTTCTACAAATGGCAAAAAACAGGGGAACAATCGCAACTCAAAACCGCCGCTCGTAGGCATTGCCGCGTGTAGTAAACAATTTCTCGGATGCCTAGCAACGCTGGGCGGTCGTCTCGCGCCGCGCGCTTATATTCGGCGGAGGGCTGGGCTAATACGGTGATTTTTAATCATTAATATCTTGTTAACTATTACGAAAATTGCAAAATGATAAAGGACTTTTCGATTCAGTTTCGTCCGCTTCTCCTGCTCACGAAAAGTTGTTCCACAATTTTGGGACACCCTGTATATATATATTCATTAATGTATTTCATACGTATATACAGTGCACCACATTTAATGTATATACATTACATATATATTATTTGAATATACATTATGGTACATTATATATATATATATTCATTAATGTATTTCATACGTATATACAGTATACTACATTTAATGTATATACATTACATATATATAATTTGAATATACATAATAATACATAATATGTATATTCACCGATTCAATATGTATATTCACGTATTCAATATGTACATACAATATTTAATGCCAAATGTATATATATATATATATATATATATATACAGGGTAAATTTTAATGGTTTGAACAGCTTTTTACCATAAGAGCTGGGTTACCGATTCTACTATTCACACATTTATATCACACTTAGGCATTTAGTCACACAAACGGTCATTATAAGTATGTGTGTGTGTAGTAGAATCGGTAACCTAGCTCTCATGGTAAAAAGCTGTTCAAACCATTAAAATTCACCCTGTATATATATATAAGTATTAAATAACTTTTACTATAATCTTATATAAATTAATTAATAACAATCAAGGGGGAAAGTGCCTTATTAAGACATGTAAAGAAATCATAAGCTACTAATTAAGATTAAATACGGGTAAATTTAAAAAGTTCCATATAAATACATTATATACGGAACAAATTAAAATTTAATTTAGATTTTTACATAATCTAAATTAAACCTTTATAAGGTTTAATAAGAAAACTGTGTCTTTATTAAAAACTCCTTACTATTTTATTAAGTTTTAAATAAATTTATATAAAAACTATTAAATTTATATTAATTTTTTTTCACGGGATGTATATACCATATATATAGCCGTATTTAATCTTTATTAGTAGCTTACGATTTCTTTACATATCTTAATAAGGCACTTTCCCCTTAATTGTATTAATTAATTTATATAAGATTATAGTAAAAGTTATTTAATACTTATAAAATGTGTAATACTGCCGTAAATTTCGCCTACGCCGCTAGGCGTCGCATAAGACTATAAGCTTTCTCGTAAGTAAAATTCACTTGGAAATGTATATAAGCACAAAGTGCACTTCCTCATCAGTACATGATGTTCGCTATCATTATTTCCATTTCTGTAGCGAGTTTATATAAAATGTCCTATAAACTCGCTAAGAAAGTGGGACAAATTAATGAGGAGCAGTACATATACGTATAAAGAATATATGTATGTAGATAGTATGTACATACATATATGTGTAAAGAATAAATATATATATAAATTGTATGTGCATGGTATGTACATAGTATGCATATATGTAAGAAGAATGTACATACAGAATGTATATACATAATATGTACATATATGTACAAAGAATGTACATACAGAGTGTATATACACTGAATGTATATATCATGTACATATGTATGTACTATGGATCTTCTATGGATATTTTCCTGGTTACATTTGCACATAGATTTCACATCCTATGTACGTAAGTTGCATCTAAGATGTATGTTCATAGAATATTCAATATACATAAATATACATACATTGTATATACTAACAAGGGGAGGGCGAGAGGTGTGCAACACCGATTTGAATGTCCTTTTCTACAATGTAGTACTCTATTATGAGAGTACTTGAGTAAAGCCATAGGACACACTTCTCAGCTGTTCTCGAGAAAAATTAAATTAAAAAATACAGCGGGCCATATCTTCAGTTCCGTTAGAGTAGTTTGCAAGAAGGCGGCGTAGCAGAGGCGCTTAGGTCTGCGGCTATCACGTTGCGGACTCGGGTTCAATTCCCGTTATGCATATTTTTTTTTTAATTTTACCTAAAATATTCCTATAAAATGAAAGAAATTTAATTAAAAATTTTTTCTTTTAATTTAAAAATTTTAAAGACAACTTTTTAAATTATCCGTGAAACACTTATAATCATTATTATTTTATCTTTCCTTTTATTATTATATCTTATACTTTATATATTCTATGTGCAGTAAAATAAATAAAACGCCAACGAAATTATATTTTAATACTTTATAAATATTTATTAACCAAATTATATAGTGGTACCAGATGTCGAGCTGGAAACTATGAAAAGAAACGTCGTATTCAAAGGAAATCCCGATTTTTCACGTTTTCTTATTTACGACATCTTATTTACTCAAACTCAAAGGGATCCCGATTTTCTACGCTTTCTAAATTCTAAATTAATAAATAAATTCTAAAAGACGCGCAGACACATCTGGAAAATTCTAACGCGCAGATACAATCATAAAACAATTTGGGTCTATGTGCGATCCATATAAATTACGACGAGCAGACCAATTGTCAAACGACTTGAATCTATCCGTGTGAATTATGGGGCCTTGGGCTTTGGGGCTGACGGTATATAAGACGTCGCGATTTTTTACTTTCTCTCATTTTGTGTCTGAAGCTAGTCCCGTACAGTTTAGTTCGACTACGAAAAGCTCGTACAGAAAGGCGATCTTCGACAGTGTTAATTACTCAAGTACAAAGTGAGAAGTGATTTTTTTTCATTTTCGCAAAATATAATAATTTAATTATATAATTATTATATTTGCATTATAAAAAAATGGAAGAAGCAGGACCTTCGACAAGCCAAAAATCAGATATGGAGAGCGATTTCGGAGAAAGATAATTTGTAAACGAAATCTTTAAAGAAGAATTCGCAAATGCTCTTCTTGCTGCTGAAAGCATTTATAAAGAAAAGGATCTTCTATCAAATAATCCTCCCGAAAAAGTCCGTTCTGTTTCTTTAGCTATGGCTGAAGAAATAAGTAAAGCTACAATACATGTGCTAAATGAAAATATCGTTTCAACAGAAGAAGAACTGATTTTGTTTAACGAAAGTGACGATGAAAGAAAATTTGAGGAGGTATGTTTGTTATGTTTTACAACAAATAATTTTTAATTCAATTTCCTGTAAAGATAACATTTATTTTCTTCTTACTAGTGTACAAACGATCCAACAGTCGATGAGGATTACTATCCAGAAGATTACGAAGAATACGAACCTTCAAAAGATTACATTTCTTTAGAGTACAAAAAAAAGTTGTTGCACTTGCAATTGCAAATCTGTTTTGGAGTCTAGGTACTCTTCAGAAAAGAGACTGCAGTCGTTTAAAAAGAAAAGGTTTTATTCCAAGATGGAAAGACAAAAAGGTGGAACGCGTTATGACAAATTAAGAAAAATTGAATCGGAAACTTTCGAACGATTTCTCGAAGCAAGGCGTAATTTAGAGCAGGTAAAAAATATAAAAAAGTGACTTATGCAACAGAACAAATTTATTGTACTTTTTCCGTTATGTGTTTAAAAGTATTATTTATATTTTGTGATAGTATCACATATGTTCTAGCAATGTCATATAAACAAAATGTTTACAGGTTACTAGTAGAACATTGCAACAATGGGCAATGACAGCAGCTTTTCCGTTTCTTTCTGATGAATTCCAATTTGAAGCCAGTCCAACATGGGTAAAAGTTTTCAAACAAAAGCATAAAATAAAGCAGCGGACAATTACAAAATATGTGAGCAAAAGAGATATTGCAACCCTGCAGGAAACAATTGAGGCTGCAGAAAAATTTCAAAAACAGACAAAGTTTTTGATTTCTAATTTCAATTTGGACTTCGTTATTAATACGGAGCAGACAGGATGCCAATATCAAATGACTTATAACAGATCATTAGATTTCCAGGGAGTGAAAACTGTATTTGTTAAAAAAGAAAATTTAAATAAGTTGACACATTCATACACTGCACAATATAATGTTACTGCGTCAGGCAAATTGCTTCCCCAAGTCTTTTTATGTTTACAAGAATCCTCAAATAAATTTGGCCCTAGTTTCGACAACTATTGAAAAATTAACGGAAGAATACAAAAATGTTGTAATTACTTGTTCAAAATCAGGTAAATTGACAAAAGAACTCTACAAACAATTTCTTCAATCTGTTCTCGTGCCATATATACAAAATAATCAATTTCTATTAATTATTGATTCCTGGGAAGGACAAACCGATTGTACTTTGCACGACGAAGTTTTTGAAAATGACTCTGGGGAAGCAATTTGTACTTTAAAATTTATTCCTCCAAAGTGTACACCTCTGTGTCAACCGTGTGATGTATATTTTTACCGTCAAGTAAAAAGCCTAATTAAAGGTTTACAAAATGCATGTATTACTAAAAGATCAACGAGAAATAGCATCACGCGAAGACGTAATAAAAATACATTCATTAGTACATCATCAATTAAGTGCGCCGGTATTTTCATCGATGATAAAATATGCATGGTTTGCTGCAAAATTAATAGAGGAAAGATCAATTTTTCTTAATGTTAATGATGTCTGCTTTCCAACATCGCTTTTAAAATCGCATTGTATTTGTCGAGATGTATCATTTATAAAATGCGCATGGTGTAATATTAATCTTTGTTTCAAATGTTTTTATGACAAATATCATCCGAATGATTGTAGCCGAACTACAGAAAATACCGACAGCGATTAATGTAATAAAAATTATAACCTTTTTTTCTTTATGAAATTTCTTTTATGTAATAATTTGTTTTATATAATT
This sequence comes from Tetramorium bicarinatum, assembly GCA_928718305.1. NCBI lineage: Eukaryota > Metazoa > Arthropoda > Insecta > Hymenoptera > Formicidae > Tetramorium > Tetramorium bicarinatum. The sequence goes on from OV788325.1 coordinate 20,918,361, forward strand.
TGGTTAATAAATATTTATAAAGTATTAAAATATAATTTCGTTGGCGTTTTATGTATTTTACTGCACATAGAATATATAAAGTATAAGATATAATAATAAAAGGAAAGATAAAATAATAATGATTATAAGTGTTTCACGGATAATTTAAAAAGTTGTCTTTAAAATTTTTAAATTAAAAGAAAAAATTTTTAATTAAATTTCTTTCATTTTATAGGAATTTTTTAGGTAAAATTAAAAAAAAGTATGCATAATGGGAATTGAACCCGAGTCCGCAGCGTGATAGCCGCAGATCTAAGCGCCTCTGCTACGCCGCCTTCTTGCAAACTACTCTAACAGAACTGAAGATATGGCCCGCTGTATTTTTTAATTTAATTTTTCTCGAGAACGGCTGAGAAGTGCGTCCTATAGCTTTACTCAGGTACTCTCATAGTAGAGTACTACTATTGTAGAAAAAGGACATTCAAATCGGTGTTGCACACCTCGCGCCCTCCTCTTGTAAGTATATTTTAATGTTTTATGGGTATAATAAAATAATAATACTTATAATATTACACATTAACCATTTAATTATTGCTTATTAATTCTTTAAGTCATAAATTTTTATATCAAACCGATTTTTCTAAAGCTTCATATCTAACCGGTTCACTAGTGGACGCGAAATCAACGTTGTGTGCCAAAATTGTTGAGGGCTAATAATTATGTATTTTATATGAAAGTTTGTTTGTAAGAGGTTTTTAGATCGTTGGTAACGAATCAAGGGTTGAAATTTTAAAATTCAAAATGGCGGATTTAATATGGCATTTTCAAGTGATTAACTTTGATATTTTATTATGAAAACATACTCTTTTGTATCATTTATTACGGATCTAGGATTAAATTTCCTTTAAAATCAGTTCTGTCAGTTTCCTTCAAATACATCTATAACAGAGTTGGGCAAATAGTAATTTAATTACAAATTAATAATTACGATTACAATGTAATTGTAATTAATTAAAATTACAATTACATCATATGTAATTGCGTTAGAGTAATTATTTTAATTAGAGTAATTAAATAATTGTAAAAGTAATTGAATTCAACAATTACAATTAGTTGTAATTGTAATTAAATTCAACAATTGCAATTACTTAATTTGACTGTAATCATAAAGCAGCTGCAATTACATAGAATATGTTTTAACAATCTGCTGGAAAACTACTGTCTGTACACAAATCAATTTTTTAAATATGAATCAACTAACATTAAGTCCACTGTTCACGTTTTGGGAACGACAATTATGAAAAAATAAAATACTCAATTATTTATATTAAAGGACCAATAAATCTGTAATGTATGTTTTTGCAAAATAAACACAGAAGAAGTAAAAAAGTAGAAATTGTATTTATTAACATAAACAGACATTGTATTTATTTTATAACAAAATTTTATCAAAATGACATCAAATCAATTTATAACATCAAAATCAATCGACAAAAACTGCAATAATATGGTTTTGCAGAACAAAATCGTATAATTAGTTATTATTATTGAATTTTGCTTTAACTCTTCTATCATAATTTAAATTTGCCTTTAGTATTACACGTTTTTCACCCAAAAGTTGGTTAGCTTTTGGATTATTAGTCATCGTTGCGTAAAAAAATAATCTTTCCACAGAAGAGGGCAAGAGGGTATTGTACGTCAAAAAAACTCTCTTTATTTCTGGGTAGTTGTTTAAAATATTCTTTGCTTTCTTCAGCTGAAAAATGTGCAATTATAAGCGCAGCTTTTGATTTTGGGTGACTATTTTTCAACGTCAGAATCAGAATCAATGTAAAAAAGTCTTTCTCTCTGGATTCGTTCGATGATCTATGAGTATTTATTTCTAGTATTATTTCTGTGGATACCGCTTTTGTAAATAGATTTTTAAGTTTGGCATGTTGTGCTTGATCAATACAATACAATCATTTAAACTTGTTGAATTGTGGATGTGACATAGCTGCCACAGCTACATCTTCTGCTTGTGGAGTCAAGAAATTGTCAAGTATTCTTCAAATCGTCTTTCTACACTCTCGAAGTATGTTTAAATTAGTGGTCCACAATTTGCAAGATTAGTATTGGCTAGATTTCGTAACTTTCTTCTTAATATAAATAAACTCAGTAGAAGAATTCCATAATGTGTTGAATTTTCTCCTTGCAATATATCTAAAGCGTCAGCAATAGGTTTCGTACAAGTTACATATTCTTGAATATAATTAAATTCTACATCACGAATTGAATTTCTAATATTTAGTGATCTGTGTAATGCAACTTAACTTCTTTTTTATCGTAAGAATTTGCTTTAATGCATCATATAGATTGTTCCAACGGGTCAGTCCAGGTTTGCTAAGAGTATGGCCCGATACGTTCTGTATTATTTCTGTAGATTTTGGATAATTACTAGCTTTCCATAAATTGTTACTCTTTTTTAGGATTTGCTGTATCTTAGAAAGTTCAGCATTTTGATTTTCCAATAATTTGTTTGTATCGATAGTAACACAAACTGAGAGTATGCATAGCATCTGAAATGCATAGGCAAACAAGTGAATTTGCCTGAAAAAGCTCATTATTGCTGTTGATATTTAAAGAGTCTCTCTCTATTTCTTCATTTAAGCTATCTGTGTCACTATTCGAGTCGTTTAATAGTCTTCTTCAGTAATCATACAATCACGATGTATGCCAAATTTTTTAAAAGCTTTAACAAAGTTTGCTCTGTTATCTATTATTGCAGCAACTATTTTAGTATAATCTAAGTTAAACTTTGAATAAATTTCTAAGAGTACCTCATAAATTCTGTCGTTACTGTGCATGTCCTTGAATCTTTGGTATGCAAAGGCTTTTGATGATCTCATTAATGTTGTAGGATCTATCCAATGAACTGTAACTCCTAAGAACGTTTGCGTCCTACGTTTGCGTCCAGACCAGATATCTATAGTTGTACAAATATATTTAATACAACTCAATTGATGCTTTACTTCTAATTCTAATGTTTGTTCTTTGTAGTATTTTAATATGTTGTGCCCTAGTGTTCGACGGCTCTTAATTGTCAGACCTAGACTTTTAACATTTAATTTATATAGAATTTCCCGAAAGTAGGGATTTTCTATATACCTCAAAGATATTATAGAGTGTGCAAAGTACTTTACAACATCACAATCAGAGTCATTCTGAGAACATGCTATATTGCTTACTGACTTGTGAAGTGACGGCTCTTTACTTATCTTACGAGCTTTCTTCTCTTTCATGTAGCTACAGTATTCTTCCAAAACATCTTTGCCATGCTTCCTTTTTAAATGGGTTACAAAATTTGATGTAATTTTTTGATCCTTTGATTTCCGTGTAATTTGGAGCATATTTTTTGCAAACACCGACAACTTTTCCACCAATTGATTTACTGCATACTTTTTCAAAAAAATTACCGTCAAGTATTGTTATGTGTAAGTCTTCTAGTTTTACATTGTTTAAGTTAGATCGATTAGAGTGTGTTGATGAACTGGCAGTACAGGAGTCGTCTAAATTAATATCTTCAGATATGTTTGAATTCTCGTCAGTACTTTTCATATTGTAACAATGAATATATAAATCACTAAATGAATTATTAATTGTAAATAACAAACAATTAGAAAACGCAAACCGTGTAAAGAAATTATTACTGCGTATTCACTTTTGTAAACTAAATGTATATATATACGTTCTTGTACTGAACGAACAGATGACGAGACAAATGATAACAAACGGAATAAAATAAAGAATAGACGAAGTACGAGGTCAGTAACCAAACACGGGAGTAGTAAATAGAAATAATAGAGACACGTCGTATCTGCCAGTTAATTGTCGCACGTATTTTATAGTAATTGTAATTCTAATATTAAGATTACAATTACTTAATTAAAATTACAAATACATTTATGATTAACAATTAATATGTAATTACAATTAATAAGTAATTTTAATTAAAGGTAATTGTAAATAAATGTAATTACAATTACAAAATAATTTATTACATTGTAATTATACTAATAATTAATTGCAAAGTAATTTAACTTTTGCCCAACTTTGATCTATAATATATACATACACATGCAGTTTTCGAAAAGTTCAGAAACGGTCGAATATCTCAGAAACAATGCATTTAAAGATGTATGTCAGAATTTCAAAGATAATACCAATGTTATAATATTTGGCTAAGATGTTCTTTAATGTATTTTCTTTCTACATGTAAAACTTGAAACCAATTTACCGCACCGTTTTCGAGAAAATTAACTGTCTGTAAAACATAATCTCTTATGGCAAACAGTGCACATATTGACCGTTTATCTACTACAATATTTCTTACATTAACAAGAACGAAATAAAAAAACATTGATATATAAATATTAATATTAAAATTAATATATAAACTAAATCTTTCAACGAACATATCAATCAAAAAACATAATTAGTTTACCACGTATTTGCAATAATATAAAGCTTTTTTAAAAAAGTAATACATATTTATTAATATTATACATATATTAAATAATATATTAGAATTTATTAGAATAATTAATTCTAATTAATTCTAATATAATAGAATTAATAAATAATTTATTAGAATTAATCTATTAGAATTTAATAATGTAGATCGTCATTTGATGTATGACTATCATACATCTTTAAGAGAACAATGTTTTAGTTAAAAGTGGAAAGACTTAAGGGGATTTTGAATCGTTTTGTTTTACCGAAAATTTTTATTAAAATGTTATTAAAATTTTAAAGAATTTATCAAATTGTCTTTACAGAATACAAAATTCTTTTACAAGATTAAAGTATGCGCAAAAATGAAATTCGCGTGTATCGATTCATATAAAAAACGAAAAAAATTATAAATATTACTGCCACCTGACAATAATATTTACTGAATACAAAAATTCTACAGTTTATATATACAAAATGAGATATTGGCGAGGTAGGGACAACATTGCATGAACAATATTGTGTAACTAAGATTAGAAGTCAAGAAAAAAAGATTTTTTAAAATGAGATTTTACAAGTACAAATATTTATTACAAGTACAAATAATATTTTTAATTTTTTTTTGTTTTTGATATGAAGTCGATACTTGCGTGGCTCAGTTTTGCGCGTACTTTAATCCTGCAAAAGGAATTTGTATTCTGTAAAGTCAATTTGATAATTTATAATATTATAGCTTATATATAGAATTCCGGCCTACATTATCGATCTTGTGCAAGTTCGTCCGTCAGTTTAGAATCCCCTTAAAAAGATGCACTTGATGGCAGTATGACCTTGACCATAGGTGGCGCTGTCAAGGTTATATGAAGATCAACTTAATTTTTTTAAATAGAACCCCCTATTTTTTTAGTGCATATTCTTATAGCTTATCTCAAGAGCTTTCCAAAACACTATAATTAATTATATTTTTGTTAACCGCTTTTCGAGATATAAAAGAAGTATGAAAATCTTACAAAGGACAAAAAAATTAAAAAATTGAAAACGTGAAAAAATTTCTTTAATAGAAAATGAAGTGTAAAATTCTATCATAGTTTCCCCGTGACGCACATTGGGTTCGTGATAATATTTCACCAGCTAATAATGGAAGTAAGAGTAATAAAAATAGAATATGATTACTAGAAGCCTCCATATTAGATCCGCCATTTTGAAATCTGCCTTCAGATTTTTAATCACTGACCCAAAAAATATGGGTGTACCCCAAGTTTTTTGCAAATCCGTTAAAAATTGGAAGAAATATTTATGGTACGCATATATGTGTCATTACTAGTTATGGCACTTTTTTTTGCGCGCATACCTATACGCGTCATTTCCAGTGAACTGGCTAAGGATTTTTTGGGTCGGTTATGACTTTATCGATTACACAGCCCCATAAAAAAATGCGGTTTGTCCAACGGACCAGACTAGTATATCCTTATGTATTTTGACTCGCTGAATCCAAATCCGAAGTCAGAATTGTCAGAGAGACTTTTGTTTCAGCCTTACAACCTAACTAACCTAACCTCAAAAAACATCCGTAAAAAGGCGGTTTTCTGCTTTTCATACTCAAATGAGTAGTCAGAAAAATTTTTTTAATGTTAACTTCATAATCTCATAATACCATATTACTGTAACTTAACCTAACCCGGGTTACGGGGTTACAGTAATATGGGATTATGGTGTAATGAGGTTATGAAGTTAACATTAAAAAATTATTTTCCGACTACTCATTTGAGTATGAAAAGCGGAAAACTGCCTTTTTACGAGTGTTTTTTGAGGTTAGGTTAGTTAGGATAGGTTGTAAAGATAAAACAAAAGCCTCTCTGACTTCGGATTCGGATTCAGCGGGTCAAAATACATAAGGATATACTGATCTGGTCCATCCACTGGAACAGACCACTTTTTATTGTGGGACTACGTTATGAATCTAAAATCAGATTTTCAACTTTCAAAATGTCAAAGTAGACAAGTTAACCTAATGAAGTAGACAACAATTGAGAAAATAGTATGATTAGCTTAAAATTACCTTTTTATTCATTTTTGTAATTCTAATCCTATAGTAAAAAAAAAACAGAAATTCAAACAAATCTATTGGAAATATGTATTCTTTAAAAAGTAATATGCCCGAAAGAATGTAATTTCTAATTATTTATATAAATATTTAATTTTAAGTCTATTTTTTTTAAATTGTTAATTTAAATTTCGTTATTTTTAATTTCTCTTCAAAATTATATTTGTAATAGTATTCAGCGATTAAAAAAACTATTATATTTTTTTGATCCATTATTTTTAATTTTATAAATTTTAATTTTAATAAAAAAAATTTCCAAAAAATTTCAAAATTTTCTGTCATCTAATGTGTTTTTCTCAACTTCGATCCATCAGTTTGAATCTGTTATTTCGAATTCCGACTTCATATTTGTCATCAATTAGTGACCCGGTTAAAGACTCCAGTACAAAATTTTCTGTAAATTAATTGTCTTTTAGTGATTTTGATTTAGTGATTTAGTGATTTTTAATTTTATAATTTTTATTCCATATTGGTAATCAATGATCCTAAAAACTCAAATCTCTAAATCTTTATTTTAATATTTTTAATAGATCACGAGAAAGTACACGGAGAAAAAAGATGTAGTACATCCAACGAAAAATATTTAGTTGTAAGCAGATAGTTGCATCACTCTACTTATCTTTGTGTGATAGTTATGTACATGCCCACACAACATTAAGACGTCTTATGACCCAATTTACGTTGTCTTTAAGTCATTGATATGAGACGTCTTTAAGACGTTTTTAAGTCATTATTTTAAGACGTCTTTAAGATAAGTTTGAAAGACTTTTTTAATTAAAAAAAAAATCCGTTCAGGACTGGAATCGAACCCGAGTCCGCGGCGTGACAATCTTCGACCTTAGTACCTTGGCCGCGCTGTTTTTTTAAAAATTAATCTAACGAAACTATTCATAAAGAGCACCTTATATATTTTATTAACTGTTATTAATCCAGTGAGAAATGGTTGGTCAAATTATTGTTGAATCGACATTAAAATGATGTTTCTTACGTCAAAAAGGCATCACGTCGATGTCGATTCGATTATGATTTCTCACCGGGAAGTAAACATACCCAGGTAGAACAAGAAGTCACAAATATGTCAAAATGACTCTAAAATGCCATTATTATGTCATTTTATCGCTGTTCTAGCGTTATTTTGAAGTCAATACGATGTCATTATAATTTTTGTTCTACCTGGAATATATAATTAGGTTATATTATCAACTGACAGATAAGCAAAAATGTCGACGTCGGTAAAGTCCTATAATATTTTAAATAAGACGTCTTTAAGACGTCTTTTGATAATGTCTTAAAGACGTAAAAAAAAGACGTTTTTAAGACGTCTTTAGGATATGCGTGTTGTGTGGGATGTTTACTTTCCAATGAGAAATGATGATCGAAAAATTATCGAATCGACGTCGAATTGATGCCTTTTTGACGCAAAAAACATCGATTCAATGTCGATTCGACCAATTCGATTTGACCAATCGATTTGACCAATCATTTCTCACTGGGTTAATAATAGTTAATAAAGTTAAGTTAATAAAAGTAAGTTAAGTTAATAAAAATATATAGTCTTATTTAAGTACGATTCTGTTAGATTAATTTGCAAGAAGACAACGTAGTTGAGATACTAAGGTCAAAGATTATCACATCGCGAACTCGGGTTCAATTCCAGTCCTGCGCGTTTTTTTTTTTTTTACAATAACCTACAAGCTATAATTAAATGGTGTACTTGCTATTAAAACATTCGTAGTTGCAATATTAAGAAACAGATTGATTGAAGTAACTATGCATCATAACTATTACAGTTAAAGTCACTCAGTCATTACTCTGTAGTTGAAGCAACCACCATAATTAGTTGTTCCGTATTTTACTATTGAATCTGATTGGCACAACTAGATTTCTGTACGGGTCAATCATATTATTTTTTCCGTGTACATTTTTCAAAAAAAGTATCATTTTTCACGTTTTGTTTACAGCGCATTTGCAATTAACAAAATTTATTTATTTAAATTATATGTTCATTTATTCCTAAAACACCTTGCAAACAAGAAATTCAAATAAAATTGTCAAAACATTGTAAATACTTGAAAACCGTTAAAAAATGATCGTTATAAATATCTTACTGGTGAGACATTATGACTCAAACAGGTAATATACAGTATGTTTTAAAAAAATGGGCTGATTATATTTATGTTCTTTTCATCAAAATAAATAAAAAATCCTATAAACATGTTCCTAAAACGCTTCGTTGAAAAGTTAAGTAAAAGAATAAATTTTGATGTTTATTATGTAACGTAATATTAATATTTATTTAGAATAATTTCAAAAATTTAAAAAAAGAAACAAAACTGAAAGAAAATATTCAAAATATCTGTATGAAGTAATGCAATTTTGGACTGTTCACCTTATAAATTGTCTTATGTGTTCAAACATTTGTGGAGTATTGTGCATTGTTAAACTTCCAACTTCTTTTATTCGTTGTAAAAATTGTTATTTGTTGTCAATTGAAACAATTGTTTCCAAGAAATAATCCCATAGATAAAAGTCAAGCGAATTTAAATTGATCAAGCATGTGGACCATGATTATGAATTATCACCAATCCATTAGAATATTAATGTCCAAAAATTATCTTGCAACACAAATAAAATGTGATGTTGCACCATTTATAAATAAACCACATATTGGTTCTTAAATCCAATACAATATCCCTTACGAAAAAATAGTACTGAATGGGGTATTTATGGAAGTACTGGATTCACGAGTATTCAGATCAATACTAATTTCGACCATACTGAACTTCAAAGTATTAATGCCGCCTATACTCCTCAATACTCTTCTCAGTACTCATTCAGTATTCTCCTTAATTCTTATCCAATATTCTTCTCAGTACTCATCCAATATTCCCTTTAGTACTCATCCAGTACTCTGTAGAATTGATTTTTCGTGGCATACCAACATAGTTCTGTGTGGGCAGATTGCGCAGGAGCTACATCAATGTATTTTATGTACTTGTTATGCTTATATACTTGGTTTCAAAACAATTTTAACCATTTTTAATGTAATTTAAAATACAACAAATGGTTCATTATTTTGAAACTGAGTGTACACACGGCGATAAAAATGCCTGTACACATGAAATTGGTCGCGTTTAAAGTTTATCTTTTTCTTTCCAATGTGGGCAATAAAAGAAGAAAAATAAATTTTGAACGCGACCAGCTTCAGGTGTAAAGGCATTCTTCACATTGTGTATACACTCACTTTCAAAATAATAGATCATTGTTTGTATTCTAAATTATATTAACCTTCATTTACTCCACTTCCAAATAATTTCATTCACCCTTGGGGGTATAACCTCAGTGACTTAAAACGAATGCCACGCTTAATCTATTATATTTAAGCTTCAAAAATTACTGATTGTTTTTTTAACATACTAAAGTAAGGTAATATAATGATTTTGAATAAATTGTAATTTTAAGATAGTGAAAAAATTACAATCTATCCAAAAATAAATAATGATAATTGAGCTCAAAAATTCGCTAGGGTTTCCCACATCCCAAAGTGTAAATGAAGGTTAAAACAGGTATCAAAATCATTTTAAAACCAAGTATATAAGTATAATAAATACATAAAATATACTGATGTAGCTCTTACGTAGTTTGCCCACACAGAATTATGTTGGTATGCCACGAAAATTCAGTCAGTTCTACAAAGTACTGGATGAGTACTAAAGCACATACGTAGTCTGCGTGCACAAAATTACAGCGCACAAAATTTTACATAAACTACGATTTTGTATAAATATCTGTACTACTTATATTTTCACAGTTATAATTAGTGATATGTACTTCATAAATTAACTGTACAAATAAATTAAGTAACATACATTTTCTTTTTCCCTTGTATTTCCGTTTATCTTCAATAAAATGTCTAAATTATAACATGTTAATTTGATTTGTTATTTATTATTCATCAAAACATAAATATCTAATGATAATAAAACTAATACTATTTAAATTTTTTGAGTGCTGATGAATGTTATTTTTTCCTGCGCTGATAATATTTCCAGTATTATTTTGACTTAAAATATAATATACTTATACTTTAAAGCAGGAGGCTTCCGGAAAGATGGCGGAGGGTGTGGATGGTCGAGAGGTAGTGTCTGGATAGATAGGAGAATTGGGAGTGAGTTAAGTGAAAGTAAAGGGAGTGGGTGTGCTGGAAAGGTGAAGGAGGAAGAGAGGAAGATGAGCAATTGGAGGGAAGGTTGAGGAGCAAGGACAGGAGATGTGAGAAGGAGTTGAAGTTTCGGAGTAAGGTTGGGAAGGAAGCAAGAAGGAGGATGACACGAAGGATTGGAGAAACATAGAGGGTCGACCGAGAAGATCTCGCACTGGGACGTGTGGTGTAGTTGGAGCAAGGAAGGAGAGGAGATGATTGGCGGAGCGAGGACGGATCGACGAATCGGCAGCGAAACGATGGATCGAATGGAGAAAATGAGAGGGTCGATCAAGAAGTTCTCGCACCGGGATAAGTAGAGTGGAATAGATGGCGCAGAGAAGGAGAAGTGGCAATTGGCGGAGCGAGAATAGATCGACGGATCGGCGGGTGATCGATGGATCGAATGGAGGAATAGAGAGGATCGATCGGGAAGTTCTCGCTCCGGGACGTGTAGCATGGAGCAGATGATGCAAGAGAGAAGAAGTGGCGAATGGCGGTGCGAGGGCAGATCGACGGAGCGACGGTAGACTGGCGGATCGGTAGAGACGGAAGAGGGTGAGGAGAGGTTAGGAGGAAGTGAAAAGTGAGAAGCGGAAAAAGGTGAGAGAGTAAAGAGGAGTGGAAGGAGTACGACAGTGGAGGGTGGACCGGGAGGAGAGCGGATGAGAACGATAGAGGTTCGAGAAGGAACGAGAGACTGACTCCGGAGGACACGAGGAAACGAAGAAAGCGGAGGTTGGAGAGTGGAGTGAGGAGAGCAATAGGGAGCGGACAAAGAGAAGGAGCGGGAAAGAAGGAGGAGCACCGGAAAGCGGAGGGAGCAACAGGAAGCGAACAAAGGGAAAGGAGCGGGAAGGCAGGAGAGCATCGGGAAGCAGAGGAGAGCGAGGAAGAGAAGAAGAAGGAAGGATGAAGAAGGAGGGGAGAGGAGGGTGGAAGGAATGGAGAAAGAGGTGAGGAAGGAGGGAGGAGGAAGCAAGGAGGAGGAAGAGAGAGAGAGACGGCGCCAAGGGGCAGGAAGGAGATGGATTGGGGAATGAGAGATCGTTAAGGGCGGTAAGAAGATGGAGAGAAAACCTTTTGGCAGCGTGGGGAAGGGGGGAGGGAATGTGGGAAGGGAGAGGGCGGTTAGTATGTAATGGCCAGCGAAGGTCAGGTTGGGAGATGAAGAAGGAAAGAAATGTACATACGTAAAAGCGGAAGTAGGTTTAAGAGAACGAGGTATGAGAGGGAGAGAGAGAATGGAGAGCGAGAAATGGATGAGGAGGGAGAGAAAAGGATGAGTGGAGTGGAGAGCGAAGGCGTAAGGTAGGGGAGAGGAAGAGGAGAGCGCAGTGAAAAAAGGGAGAGGAGAGAGGGTGAGAGGAGTGCGGAGATAAGAGAGAGGGGAGGGAGAGGGTGCTTAGTATGTAATGGCCAGCGAAGGTCAGGTCGGGAGAAGAAGGAGGAAAGAAAGGTATATATGTAGAGGCGGAAGTAGGCTTAAGAGAACGAAGTATGAGAGGGAGAGAGAGAATGGAGAGAAGTGAATGGGCGAGGAGTGAAAATGTAAAGGCGAAAGAGAGAGAGAGAGAGGTGTGAGTGAGAGAGAGAAAAGAGAGAGTGGTGAGAAAGGGATAGGAGAGGTGCGAAAAGAGAAAGGACCTTTAGAATGTATCGGCCAGAGAAGGTCAGGTCGGATAGAAAAGGAGAAAGAATGTAAAAATGTAAAGGCGAGAGTAGTGAGCGAAATATGAGAGAGAGAGGAATAGAGGGAGAGAGAGAGAGAGAGAGAGAGAGAGAGAGAGAGAGAGAGAGAGAGAGAGAGAGAGAGAGAGAGAGAGAGAGAGAGAGAGAGAGAGAGAGAGAGAGAGAGAGAGAGAGAGAGAGAGAGAGAGAGAGAGAGAGAGAGAGAGAGAGAGAATAGTGTGGAGGAGCGAGGAAGGAAAGAAGAGATGAAATTGTAAAGGGAGCGGGAGTCCCTGTGTACCCCGAAAAGGGTTTAATAAACTACTACTACTACATTATACTTTAAAGCACTGTTGAGTACTAGTGTTTCTAGTACTGTATACACTGCGCAGAGTACTGATTCTGGAATACTCATAAGTATTGACATACGATTATTCTCAATACTACGAGTGCTGATTATTTTGTACTGAGTACTGATTGCTAGTACTATTTTTTCAAAGGGATTACTTAAGATTTAGAAGATTATTTCGTAAAAAAGTATATTACTATTCTTCATTTGTCATGTAAATAAATAATTGTATACACTGCGCAGATCTAATTTGTAAAACAAGACCTACTAAATTCTTTTAATCTTAATCAAATATTAATTTTTAACGAAGCGTTTTAGGAACACCTGATGATTTTATTACAATTTTTCATATAATTTTTTTATTATACACTCCTGAAAAGAATTAAGGGGACACCCGAAATTTACTCAAAAAATGGACAAATTTCAAACAGTAGTAACTTCGTTAAACGTTATCAGAATACAAACAAAAGAAAAGCATTTTAAAGCTTGAAATCTCTACTTTTGAACGAGCTATATGATTTGTACGTTCCTATTATTTTTGTAATTTTTACACACCGAAAATGATAAGCCGAACAAAATGAAAAATTTTCTTGTCACTTTACGACGTGTCACGGGCGATATAAAAAATCGGAGGAAATTTTCGACTTTACCGCGTGAAAGATTGGAGTTTTCTCTACAGTTTGCTTTTTTATGAAATGTTTTACAATTTTTTGTTTCCGAGTTATCAAGGGTTAAAGAAAAAAATGGGCATTTTGACTTTGATTGCTCATAACTCTGCTAAAAATAGTCGTACAGCAATTCACAAAATGGATTTTTAAAGACGAAACTTTCCTCTATCAAACAGTATAACAGCAAAATTTTTTTAAATATTGTAGACACATTAAAAATTCAATTGAAGATATTGATAAAAATTTGTAATTTTTCACTTTTTTATTTCAACCCAAAAAACAAATGTATTGAGTAACAATAGAATTTTTATCTTTACGATTTTTTTAAGCTTTAAGTATACTAAATTCGAAGAAAAATCGTCACGTAGCTGTGATATTTTCTTCATGGCTATTGTATGGGACAAAAAGTACGAAATTGATTAACTACAGTAAAAATGAAAAGAAAAAAAGAAATAATGTTCCAACAAACGTTAGAAAATCATTTGCTCTGACAATACATTGAACATAAGCCAATAAAAACCGAAAAAAATTCTTATCAGATTTTTTATTTTTTATCAAAATTTGGAAAAAATACCGCCAGCATTAGCGTTACCCAAGGAGGTACCACGAGAAGGTTGCATGGTCGGATTTACGCTTCAATGTGTGCGTGTGCGTGCGTGCGTGCGTGTGTGTGTGTGTGTGTGTATTTTTGTGATTTGTCATTTTCACAGTATTTAACGATTGTCAACTGCTTTTTGTTTTCTAATATTGCGTGCTTCCACCTCTACTGTTTATTACAGATTGTAATCGTTGCCGCATGTTGATGCAACGCCTCATCTCATGTTGAGGCACGTCTTGCCAAACTTGTCTCAGAGCAGTGGTTAGATCTCTATGATTCTGTGGTTGACGAGGGAGTTCTCTCACTCTCCTGGATAACATGTCCCAAACGTGTTCTATGGGATTTAGATCAGGGCTCATAGCTGGATGCGGAAGAACATTGATGTCATTTTCCTGAAGAAAAACGTTGCGTGATTCGAGCAGTATGAGGTCTTGCGTTATCTTGCATAAAAAAAAATCTTTGTCCTAAAGCATGGCGTTGTGGAATAATATGTTGTCGTAAAATTTCGACATAACGCTGTGCGTTAAGCGGATGTGGCGGAATTACGACTAAGTCGGTGCGAGTATTCCACGATATGCCTCCCCAAACCATCACTGAACCACCATTGAATGTTAAACAGGGTTCGATACAATCTGCGTGGAGTCGCTGTCCCAATGTATTGTCAGAGCAAATGATTTTCTAACGTTTGTTGGAACGTTATTTCTTTTTTTCTTTTCATTTTTACTGTAGTTAATCAATTTCGTACTTTTTGTCCCATACAATAGCCATGAAGAAAATATCACAGCTACATGACGATTTTTCTTCGAATTTAGTATACTTAAAGCTTAAAAAAATCGTAAAGATAAAAATTCTATTGTTACTCAATACATTTGTTTTTTGGGTTGAAATAAAAAAGTGAAAAATTACAAATTTTTATCAATATCTTCAATTGAATTTTTAATGTGTCTACAATATTAAAAAAAATTTTGCTGTTATACTGTTTGATAGAGGAAAGTTTCGTCTTTAAAAATTCATTTTGTGAATTGTTGTACGACTATTTTTAGCAGAGTTATGAGCAATCAAAGTCAAAATGCCCATTTTTTCTTTAACCCAGGATAACTCGGAAACAAAATATTGTAAAACATTTCATAAAAAAAGCAAATTGTAGAGAAACTCCAATCTTTCACGCGGTAAAATCGAAAATTTTCTCCGATTTTTTGTATCGCCCGTGACACGTCGTAAAGTGACAAGAAAATTTTTCATTTTGTTCGGCTTATCATTTTCGGTGTGTAAAAATTACAAAAATAATAGGAACGTAAAAATCATATAGCTCGTTCAAAAGTAGAGATTTCAAGCTTTAAAATGCTTTTCTTTTGTTTGTATTCTGATAACGTTTAACGAAGTTACTACTGTTTGAAATTTGTCCATTTTTTGAGTAAATTTCGGGTGTCCCCTTAATTCTTTTCAGGAGTGTATATATTATTATCATATTTGATTATTACGTAAATTTGATATTTAATATTGTAATTTTATATAGTGACGTATTAATATATATATTATTACATTTTATTAATACGTTACAATATAAAATTAAAGATATATATAAATTGAAAAGAATTTTAATTATATTTTTGGATTAATTTAAAAAAAATACAAATAATATTCGAGAAGAATATTAAAAATAAACGAAAATTGTATTTACTATTATAATTAACGTTAAATATGAAATACTTGATTGCGATTACAGATGTAAGTTGTGATATTATTGACATTACTAGTGAAAGTTGGATATTACTCATTGAATCGATGAAGTAGCGATTGCGTTTGTGAGGGATATACGTATGTACTCATATATATCAAATGTGTTGAGTGGATATTTATATGTATAAGTACGATATACTATACATATATGTATAATATATGTGGAAATGTTTTTATATATCTATAATCCAATTATTTCATTTCGTTTTACATTAAAAAATGCTTTAGATAAAAGTTTTATAATTTTTAAGAAAAAATATGATACATAGATGTTTTCGCCGTTTTTTTTTCGAAATTCGAGGCTTTATTGTGAAAAAGTGGTTATATATTTACGATTCAAAGTATTGTCCATCGCTGACCACTACTTTCTCCCTTTCGGACAGCATATGAATCCCGCGTCGAAAAAACTGGTCATCTTTTGAGGCGATCCATGAATCGATTCAATTTTTGATAAAAACGGAAGTGCTGGTCAGCCAGGCCGTGTGTCATTCGAAACAAGTGATAGTCAGAGGGAGGCAACGTCTGGTCAATACGGCGGGTGGTGTAGGACTTCCCATTTGAGTGTTTCTAAGTATGTTTTGACCTGTTTTGCACTATGTGATGCCGAGCATTGTGATGCTGCAAAATCACTTTATCGTGTCTATCGTTGTATTGCGGCCGTTTGTCTTTCAATGCTTGGCTCAAACGCATCAATTGCTTTCGATACCGATCGTCTGTGATTGTTTCAGTCGGTTTTAGTAACTCACAATACACTACGCCGAGCTGGTCCCACCAAATACAGAGTCGGCCTTCGACGTCAAAATCACCGTTCTTGAAGCGTTGAAACCACTCTCGGCACATTCTTTCACTAATAGCGGCCTCCATAAGTATTTGAGAGCATTCGATGAACCTCAGCCGTAGATTTCTTCATATTGAAACAGAAAATTAAAACCTCCCGCAAATGACGAGAATTTGGTTTGTAAACTGACATTTTGAATCGAGAATAACTTTATGATGCAGACGCAAATCGACTAATATTTCGATGGCGTTATGTTTACAAATGCCTAAGCTTATTATATGACGTCTACGATCCATTTATTTCGGCCACCATTTACCGCTACAGCTATCTATTGGAAAATGGAAGCAACGTTGTACACCTAATAAATTTTCCACGTATATCTCTTTATGAAATTTATATAATTAGCATTTTTGTAATAAACTGTATGATTTTTTATATGATTTTCTTATATTTCTTGTAGTTTTTATATTTCCAATATTTCCAATACATGTCCAATATGTGAAGATATGTTGTTTATATTGTTTTTATATTATCAAATTTTCTTTATATAAAAAAGTATTAATATAAAATTATAAAAACATATCAGTTTTAAGGGGATCCTGAACTGACGGACTAACTTACATGAGGTCAATAGTGTAGACCGGAATTCTAAGCTATAACATTATAAATTATCAAATTGGCTTTACAGAAGATAAAATTCTTTTGTAGGATTAAAGTACGCGCAAAAATGAACTACGCGAGTATCGACTTCATATTAAAAACAAAAAAATTAAAGATATTACTTATTGGTACTTGTAAAATTTTATTAAAAAAATTTTTTTCTAGCCTTCTAATCTTATAACTAGTTTCAATTGCACAATATTATTTGTATATGTTGTCCTTACTCCGCCAATATCTTATTTTGCATATATAAACTGTAGAATTTTTGTGGTCAGTAAATATTATTGTCAGAAGGCTGTAATTTTTTAATTTTTATTCGTTTTTTATATGAATCGATATACGCGGAATTTATTTTTGCGCGTACTTTAATCCCGTAAAAGGATTTTATATTCTGTAAAGCCAATTTGATAAATTTCTTAAATAAAAAATGTCGGTAAAACAGATCAGTTTAGGATTCCTTTAAGGGGATGTTTAAGTTGTCCTGTTTTACCAATCAATGTGATTAGTTTCTAGTTAATTTTTTAAGGGGATCCTAAGAGGTCTTGTTTTACCGATCAAGTATAATTAATTTCGGATTCATTAATCTTTTAACTGCCTTTACAAATTTAAAAATCCTTCTCCAGAATCAAAATACGGACAATAATACACTGCGTAAGTGAACTAATCTACTGCTATGTTTTACTTTTCCACTAATTTCGCATGCAGACAAAAATTTTCACATACGAAATTTTTATTTTAATTATACTTTTTTATTAGAACATTTAGACTTATTCTAAAAACATAGTATTATTCTTTTACCTTAACTCTACTCAGCAACTAGCTTGTTTCACATGTACAAGATGTAAAACTTTTATTTAACCAAATATTGTTACGAGTTAACGTCAAAAGCCGTTGTACGGCAGAAGACGAAGTATTTTTCGTTTCTCATGAAATCATTCACGTAAAACAAGCTAGCTCTGCATTAGAGTTAACATTAAATATAAGGATTAGCGGGCGAGAATGAACGTAGTCAACTAGATTTGTGCACTGTGTAGAGTGTATATATATATATATATATATATATATATATATATTATACTGTGATACAACGTGGTTGATTAATACAATAAGAAAACGGTATGACTTCCGATGGCTTTAATCCCGTAGAAAGTGTAACGAAAAAAAAAAAAGGTCGCTTGATATATTTGCGATAAGACAAGAGTACGGTGACGAACGAAGAGGAGTTGCCAACGGGCGAAAAATAAAAATCTCCTAGATTGCCTATAGAAAGGGCGGTCAAATTGAATATCTAACATTAAAGAATAATTCTATGATTTTAGAATGAGCCTCGATGTTTTAATAAAAGAGTATCTGAAAATTTTGTATGTGAAAATTTCATGTGTTTGCATGCAAAATTGGTGGAAAGATAAAACGTAGTAGTTCACGTACACATAGTATTATTGTCTGTATTTTGATTCTGGAAAAGAATTTTCATATCTGTAAGCTTGGATCTACAATAGGGGTAGTAAGCTTTAAGCTTTAAAAAATTGACCAATGACAATCAATTATTCTCCTCATCTTCGTCTGTGATTGGTCAATATTTTAAGGCTTAAAGCTTACTATCTATTGTAGATTCGAGCTTACAGATATGAAAATCCTTTTCCAGAATCAAAGTACAGACAATAATACTATGTGTACGTGAACTAATCTACTACTACGTTTTATCTTTCCACCAATTTTGCATGCAAACACATGAAATTTTCACAAACAAAATTTTCAGATACTCTTTTATTAAAACATCGAGCCTCATTCTATGATCCGGACTAAAGGCAATTAAGGCGTGGCGCTCGATCTTGATCGAGGTCGATAATGTAGGCCGGAATTCTAAGCTATATTATAAATTATCAAATTGATTTTACAGTAGAGATGTGCGAATCAAAGATTTCTTATGTCGAATCGAATCGAATCGAATTTTATTTCCTACTTCGAATCCGAATCAAATCGAATCGACAAAATTTCGCCCAAATCGAAGCGAGTCGAACAAAATCGAATCGAATCATTTAAACTATCTACAGCAATTAAAATTACATGATAATTAAAAATAAGAACAATAGATCTATTTTATTTTCAATATTTAGATACGTTTTATTTATTCTTAACATTATTTTAATTTTT
Source organism: Tetramorium bicarinatum (assembly GCA_928718305.1). Lineage (NCBI taxonomy): Eukaryota > Metazoa > Arthropoda > Insecta > Hymenoptera > Formicidae > Tetramorium > Tetramorium bicarinatum. The sequence continues at coordinate 20,937,754 of OV788325.1, forward strand.
ATACGCATATAATTAAACTTTTATAATTTGATACAATCATAGTTAAAAATAAAAAAACTTGTTCATAAATCATATAGTATATTTTAAATTATATATATTATATTTTAAATTATATATTTTTATAAATAAAATTAAAAAAGTTTGTAAAGAACTGACAAAATATAATGTAAATGTAATATAAATGTACTACACTGTTTAGGTGGCTAAAGTCTAGATTAAGTTCATTGTTAAAAGGAATTTGTGAATATCACACACTTTTTGCGTGATGCATGTCCCCCGCGTTAAGATATCTATGAGTGCGTGAATTTTTAAAAAATGTGTGAATATTCATTTTAACAGTGTTAGTCTTGCTCGTGCATGTGCTACACATCCTGATTGGCTTTCATAATTGTAAGGGGACTTGTACAATGATCACAAGTTACCAATTGTGATTTGCAATAGCTAATTAGCGTAGTTTTTTACGTGATTTTAACACTATATATGATTCATATTTGAACCATTTAGATTCAAATCATAGAAATTCGAATTCGGATAGTTCGCACATCTCTATTTTACAGAATACAAAATTCTTTTGCAGGATTAAAGTACACGCAAAAAAGAACGAAGACAGTTTCTTTGTCAGAATATTGTGGAAAAATAACTAATATATGGTTATAATGTACACAAATTTTTGTCAAAGAAATACGTATCGAATTAAGCATTAAAGTTAAGTTTTAGGAACTTGAGATGCTAAGTGTTTGTTTGTGTCATCTATGTGTCTGTAAACTTCAATTTCATCAGTATAAATGGCAGAGCTTTTATATCAAGCAAATATTGTTTCGATGGGACGCTCCAGGCGCCATTATTAAATTAATAAATGATAAAGAAAACGTGAATTAAAAATTTGTTTTGTTTTAGACATAAATTCTACCCTGCAGATTGGTAATAACACGTATACTTTAATTCTGGAAAAGGATTTCCAAATCTATAAAAGTAAAATGTACGAAAACTTGTGACAAAAATTATTGCGTTTAATCGGTAAAACAAACCTATCGCCAGCATTCCCTTAAAAGATTAAGGGGAACCTAAAGTGACGCTCGAACTTGATCGAGATCGATAATGTAGCCGGAATTCTAAGCTATAATATTATAAATTATCAAATTGGCTTTACAGAATACAAAATCCTTTTGCAAGATCAATGTATGCGCAAAAATGAATTATGTGAGTATCAACTTCATATCAAAAACGAAAAAAAATTAAAAATATTACCGAAATCTGAGGCACGTATGACTCGAAATTTTTGCGGCGCCGACAATTTTTTTGGCTTTATAGAATTAAAAAATTCTTGTACAGATTTAAAGTTTACACTCAAGTAAAGGGGGCTCGATAATTATTTTGTGCCTAAAAGCTCTAAAACTTTTATATGAAGCTAATGTATTCACAAGTTGACAGTTCCAACCTCAATGTTGTGTAGGTAAATAGACATGTTTTTTATACTTTTTTTCGTTCTTAACGTGAATTCTAATCCAGCCCCCTCCGTTTGCGTATGTACTTTAATCCTGGAGAAGGATTTTTAATTCTATGAAGTCAAAAAAAATTTTCGGCGCTGCAAAAATTATTACATTTTTGACGGTAAAACAGAACATTTTAGGATCCCCTTAATAAATTAGAAACTAATCACATTAATCGGTAAAACAGGGCAACTAAGCATCCCCTTAAAGGGATCCTAAAGTGACATAGTTACCGATCAAGCGTTTTTAATTTTATATTTATTAATCTTTTAATTGCCTCTATAGATTTCAAAATCCTTTTCCAGAATCAAAGTACTGATAATAATACAATGTGTACGTGAACTAATCTACTGCTAGTTTTATCTTTCCTCCGATTTTGCATACAAACAGATAAAATTCTCACATATGAAATTTTTCAAACAATCGATAATTTTTTATTAAAGTATAAGCAATAATAAGAGACACGACTGACAGGAGTACGTTTATTCGATGATAGTTCGGGAGGAAGAGCGCGAAGGCCGTAGCGATATATTTCGTCATATATATTTTCCGGCGAAAATGTAACGTTCTGCAACGCTCCAATCGCACGATTTGGGAATGTGCAAATAACATATCGAAAACAACTAATTATAAGACAAAGACTGAACACTAAAGACTGTGACAAACAATCAGACAAATAATGAAACGCGGTGATAAACAGAGTCGACTTAACGGTTCCGTCTCGAAAAAAGAATTCGCTAACAGCTCGGTCATTCTGACTTTAGGCCGTTCCGGCCTTCGTCCGCATAAACAAAACCTTTGTTATATATATATCGCACAAAATAGTCGAATACAATATTATGAAATAATTAAATATATTAGTACATCAGTCACATTCGCACATATGGTCGCATCTGATCCAGCGCCACGCTATTATACGGACGTTGCGTCAATTGGAATCCGTCGACATCGCCAACGACATATCAGTCGTAATCGAGCACCCTCCTTACGACATACGGTCCCTTGAATTTTGGTGCAAGCTTCTTATTTACTCCTGGTGTGATCTTTCGTCGGGTTGGCGAGGTGGAGGGCAAGGTTGAACGTCTTGTGACTGCGACGGACGAGCTGGCTGCTAAGTTTGATTCCATGTCGGTTCGATGCGCTTCCCTTCAAGAATGCTGTGATCGATTCGAGCGCACTGGCGGCTCCTGCGCAACGGATGGGCTTAGCCTCGCTGCCCGTTTCGAGAGTCTGATCGAGGAGCAGAGAGACCGCGAGCTCGTGTTTGAATTGCCTACCCTTCTGTTGGAGAACTATGCTGATACTGTTGCAAGCATTGCGGCTTCTCTTGGCACAGTATTGCCGGCTTCGGACGTTGTCCGTGCCTTTAGGATTAATGGTCGTGACTCGCTCTTTAGACCTATGGTAATAAAGTTGACAACGATTGCCAAGAGAAATGAGCTGCTGGTTCCGCCGTCGCTCCACTTTCCTGTCCTTTGAGATATGTAACGCATGGCAGCCCTCCAAGGTCACTCTCCACAAGAGATCTACGGCCTCCGAGCGCCGTGTGCTGTCGGAAGCCCGTGCTACTGCTCGACTTCATGAGGTTCGATATGTATGGATCAGAAGAGGAATAACGTATTTTCGGATTGCCGAGGGGAGCCCCTCGTGTCGGTACACTTCGCGCGAGGCTATGATTAATACTGCCCAAGCATCCACGACCTTCTCTATGCCTTCCGGTTCGTCTTCTCATCTGCCCCCTCCGCCTGGCAGAGATTCATCTGGGAACAATTGACTGCTGTCTGATGTACTTTGCTCTATTGCGGATGCTGCTGGCTCTATACACATTGCTCATATCAACGCGCGTTCACTTGTGCCTCATTTTCTGTTGTCAAAGATTTATTTGCTCTTCACCAGCTTGACGTGCTGGCCGTCAGTGAGACATGGCTCTGCGACTCGGTAGACTCTCACCTTATAGCTATTGACGGTTTTCATTGTCTCCGTACCGATCGATCTTATGGTATGCGCGATGGCGGAGTGGCTCTATACATCAAGGACTCATTCCCCTTTTCTAAGATTGAACTCCCTGATCCCACTCTCGGCTCTTGCACCAATATTGTCGCCGCCACTCTTTCCTTGCGACGTTAGTGCCTTGCTATCCTATCCATCTATCGCCCACCAGATTCGCCGATCTCCGATTTCGGCTTGATAGAGTCTTGTCTGAGCCATGTCTCGTGTATCTCAGGGCCAATTATATTTAGGAGACTTCAATGTTGACATGCTGCGCCCGGACGACTGAAATGTCATGCACATGTTGGAAATATCGAGACACTTTTCCGTGCAGCTCGTCGACACCCCGACGCGCCTGACTCGAACCTCTGCGTCAATTCTCGACCTAATTTTGATTTCAAGCGATGTTAGTGTCGTGAACTCGGGGGTCGTCGACGCGCTTGGCATCAGTGATCACCTTATAGTGTATGCAGTGCTGATAGTATCTAGACCTGCTTCTAGGGATCGTGTCTTGCTTTCTCGTGACCTTCTATTCAGTCGGATGAACTGGCTCTACATTTGAACTCGATCGACTGGTCTTATCTCTATGCGGCTACACATGTTGACCTTAAGGGGATGCTGGATACCGACATTACAGCTCATTTCGCTAATAAGCAAGATATCATCGAATTGGCTTTACGGATTAAAAAAGCCTTTGACACGTAAAGTACGAACGAAAACGTGGGGTGCCGTGCCCAATTGAAGACCGAAAAAGGCATAAAATTAAATCATTATATTAATTATCTATTGTGAACAGTACCTTTTGCACTCTTGAGCTGTCAACACACAGAAACATTCATTCATATAAAGGTTATATGAGGTTAGACACAATAACCGAGTCACGGCACCCCACGGACAGGAATAACGAGCACTGTGGTAGCGATGAAAATACAAACAAATGTCTAATAAAAAAGATATCTTGACGAGATCACTTTATTCACATGCACCTACGTAGTGTACATGTGGAACGGTCAGCAGACCAGTGATTACATATATACATAGGTCGACGATAGTTCCGGAATTTTTTAGAAGATGGCATTGGCGTGTCGGTGTGACACTTTCTTGTGTTAGTAACTTAGCACAAGGAAGATTCATACGTATACACTACTACACACAACCCGAGTGCGTGAGGATACGCGCGTAGTCAAAACACGCGAACGTAAACGGAAAGAAGTTGACCGAACTGTCAAAGCGCGCGAATGCCTGTTCGCTCCGTGTATTTTGGAGTGTAATCATGTATTCGTACCGTATTTCATGACAAACGACGAGACGGACAATGTCGTGACAATTAGTGATAGTCGTGATAATTAGAGTAGCCCTGAGGGCAGTCCCGAGCGCGTCGGCCACCACGCGAGGAAGCAGCAGCGCTAGCAGAACGAGATCATGAAGTCGAGCAGCGTGGAGGACCGGCTGCTGATGAACAGATAGGACAAGGAGTCGATGTGGCGCAGCCGCAACGACTCGGACTCGAGCGAGGGCCGGTTCTCGAAGAACTCCGAGTCCGAGAGCCGGTCCTCGATACCGCGCTTCAGCTCGAGCGGTTCTCCATGCGGGCCAACTATGACTCGTCGGACTTCTCGCGCGCCAACTCCACGTCGAACGAGCGCTTCCACTCGGACTTCTCGATCGCGGTGGCGAGCCTTTAGATTCGTAAAATAACATAATTTCAAAGATTCTCAGTCCCGATTTCTAATGGTATGTACAATGATATGTACAATCAAAATGAGAAGCGTCTATTTTGACGGTACTGAGTATATAAAATTGATATATATAAAATTGCATGATTATATGTATATTACATATAAAAATCAGAAGCGTCTATTTTGACGATACTGAGTATATAAAATTGCATGATTATTTGTATATTACATATAAAAATCAGAAGCGTCTATTTTGACGATACTGAGTATATAAAATTGCATGATTATTTGTATATTACATATAAAAATCAGAAGCGTCTATTTTGACGATACTGAGTATATAAAATTGATATATATAAAATTGCATGATTATATGTATATTACATATAAAAATCAGAAGCGTCTATTTTGATGGTACTGTGTATATAAAATTAAAATATAAAACTGCATGATTATATATTATGTATAAAAGTCAGAGGCGTCTGTGATATGACGATACTGATGTTAATAAAAATCAGAAGCATCTCGTTTTTAGGATGGTACTGGTTATTACAAATATTTATAAATTTGATTCAGAGAGACGAGAAAAATTTATTTGTTGCGTTCTCACGGGAATGAATGTTGGAGGGGCCCATTCACTGTTCCCAATATTCAAAATCATAAAATAATATGATTTTATATAATACTATAATTTTAGTCACACTTCAAGACAAAACTAGTATTATACAAGTCATATAGTACAAATTACTGAATATATTTCTTTCATAAGATATAATAAAGTCGTTATATTATTATATGTATTAAAATCGTACGCGACTTTAATATTTATTAAAATATTATCAGGATGAGGGGCCCACAATTTGTAGGGCGGCCCTGCAGTGCCTGGTAAAAGGAAATTCGGACGCTTTAGCCGTCTCAGAACATCGAGAATCTTGGCAACATCGAGATTCTTGGTAACAATGAGAGGAAAAGGACGAAAGATTATATATCTATCCTGCTCGTATCGTAAACAATCGAGGCGGCAACATTGCACGCACAAGCGCGCAATGTATACATGCTTGAGCTAGGATCGATAATATAGGAAATTTTTATACCATATTCTAGATTATCGACCCTGATCAAGTTTGGCCGTCACTCCAGCATCCCCTTAAGGTCTTTTTCTTCACCTCCTTGATCGTGTCTGTTTTCGATCATCTTGCGCCTATTAAGCGTAAACGCGCTTCTCGCCCTTATGCCCCCTGACTGAATGCTGCCGTGCGTAAAATGATGGTGTTAAAACGAAAAGCACTCCTCAAGTTTAGGAACACTCGCGATGCGACTGACTGGCAGAGATATAAGTGCTTACGGAACGATTTAACATATGCGATTCGACGCGAAAAGAAGTCTTATCTTCTGCACTCGCTCTCCCACGGCTCCCCACGCCTCTTCTGGCGTAATCTTTCAATTCTTGGCGGCTCTCGTTCCTCTGCTTCCCCTCTCTCACCTCATTTCCTAAATCCCTCCCTACTCAATGACCATTTTGTTGACTCCCTTCCTGTCTTCTCTGCATCTTCCTCTATGCTAGATCATTTCCTACTTCCCCCTCCCTCTATCCTTGAAACTTTTAACTTTCCCCTATTTCTTTATCGAATATCTGTTATATCCTACAACATATACGGCTTACTTCCTCTGGTCCCTTCAATCTCTCGGGTCATATACTGCTTCTATGTCTCCCTGCCTGTCTTGATCCTCTCCTCCACATCCTGAACTCGCTTCCAATACCTTTCCATCTCCTTGGAAACGCTCAACAGTAATTCCTATCCCCAAAACTCATGAGCCTTCCTCATTATCGTTATTCCGTCCCATCTCTCTACCCCCTTTTCTCTCCAAAATCCTCGAGTATATCTGCTATAAGCAACTTCTTAAATTTCTCAACAGACATAATATCATTCTTGAGTGTCACTCTGGTTTTCGAAGCATGCATAGTACTACTACTGAGCTGTTGCAGATCTCCGACCTCGTGTTGCGTGGGTGTGATTCTGGTCTTCTGACGATGTTGATTGCTCTCGACTTCACCAAGGCCTTCGACACAATCAATCACGATCTTCTCCTTGCGAAACTTAAATACTATGGCCTGTCTTCCTTTGCCGTCTCTTTCCTTCGCTTGTTTCTTGTGCATCGCTCTCAACAAGTCCTCCTTCCCCTTTCTTCTCCAGCATTTGGCAAGTTCCCTCAGGAGTCCCTCAGGGCTCCATCCTCGGTCCTCTCCTATTCAATATCTTTGTCTCTGATCTGGATACTCTCCATTTTTCCTCCAAAATTTTCATGTATGCGAACGACGTTATACTCCTCAAAACATTTCATCCTACTGAGGCTCCCCTCCACTCGAAGTGAATAGGAATTTGGATGCTGTTGGCTGTTGGGCATCCTCTAGTTTTCTACATCTGAATTCATCCAAGTCTTCTTTCATGATTGGTGACTCCTCAGTGCTGCTCTCTCGCCTAGATCCCATTGTCATCTCTCTCAACTCAGCTGCTATTCCTCGTTCGTCTTCCAATAAAGTCCTTAGTGTCCACTTTGATTCATCCTGGTCCTTCAGTTCACATATCACCACTAAATGTCGCGTCGCACACGCTCGTCTACGTCTTCTCTTTCCATTCCATCGCATCCTTCCTACTTCTCACAAACTGCATGTTTCTCAGGCTCTTGTCATATTTCTCTTTAACTATGCAGATGTGCTATACTTTCTTGCTCTAAACCAACAGCTCGTTAATCGTATCTAGCGCATCCAAAACTCCTGTCTCAGATTCTCGTATTGCATCCGCAAATTCGATCACTCTCCGCTTTTCCTTTCCTCAGGCTGACTCAACATGCGCTTACGATTCATACTCCATCTTTGCTGCCTAGTATATACTCTCTTACGTAACAATTCTCCTCCTTACCTCAGACACCTTCTTCATCTAAACTCAGAACTTCATGCTCCGGATACTCCTAGTACCAGATATGACCGGCTATCCTTCCCCACCCATCGATCTACAAAGTATCGGGCCTCCTTTTCTTACACAGCCGTATACTACTACAACCAATTCCCTTCCTCAATCAAGTCATCTCCATCCCTACCCTCCTTTCGCTCCTCTGTCATCAGTTTTATCTCTTCTCGTGAGTCCCTTATCACGATGTCACAATAATAACTTACTTACCTGCGCCTGAAATTGTCGTATGCATTCGCTGTTCTATCTCTCTTAGACGACCATTTCAGCCCACATCGCGCTAACCCTCTAGACCGCATTAAGATTTTTATCTTAATACTTATTATGAAAGCTTTTCATATTGCTTGTATTATTTCTTTGTAACTATGATTTCTAATTTTCTTTTATATCTGTATCTATCCAATGTTTTTATTAATATCTATCTTTTGTATATTCATTTGTATCATGGTAGGCGTTGTAGCAACTCTCATGTTGATGCCTCACCATTTTGCTCTTGCAATAAACTAATTATCATTATTAATTATTGTTATCTCTACGGTTTTTATTTCGACGTAATCGCCAGGCTTATATTCGCGCGCTGCCTTCCGCCGTAAGTTATATCGCGCCGTACTCTGCCGCGGGGTTTACAAATGTTTTCTCCGGCACTGTGTCGGAGCTGATCAACATTGCGCTCCTCGGTATCGATTCAAACAATAAATCATTCGGTTTTCCTCTTTATTCTAGGCCGTTCTAGCAAACGAGTTGGGGTATCGGTTGCGCGATAAAAACAGTATTATTTAATGAGAATTCGACTTTTTCTAAGACACGATCCCACTTAGAAGGCGTTTCGCTTAATTTAGCTGTCATCGGCGTTATTATTCGACCTAACAAAATTATCTTTTCAAAAAAAGATACAAAAATGCGCCAAGTATACGCGCCCAAAAAAATACGCGCTTGAAAAAAATTCTTCAAAAAAATGTGATATCAAGAAAGTACGCCCCAACTATAAAAATGCATAGTTATATAAACTAAAACACCTATTTCTTTACTAGTACTCTTTGGCCAGTGTTCATAGTCTGATCTTATATATAAAATTGAGTATTGAGATTTATCTTCAGATACTAATTATTTCATTCATTACGAAGCATTTGAAGATGAACTCGAACAAAACGATCTTAAAGATAAAATCAGACTATGAATACCGCCTATTGATATTATAAATATTTTATCGCACGCACGCAGTGTGTGTGTGTGTGTGTGTGTGAGAGAGAGAGAGAGAGAGAGAGAGAGAGAGAGAGAGAGAGAGAGAGAGAGAGAGAGAGAAAGAGAGAGAGAGAGAGAGCGCAGAAATACGAGCAAGTTTCGAGCGAAGGAATGAAGGAAAATTTGTGAAAAGAATAAGAGACAGAGAAAAAGTGAGAGAGACAGAATAAGGAAAAATGAAAGAGAGAATGAGAGGATGTTAGAGTAGGGAGCGAAATAGGAGAGAGCATGTAAATGAAGAAAAGAGAAAGAGAAAAACAGAATGAGAATTAAAGGAGAAGTAAAAATGCAAGCATGAGAGATAGAATAAGAGAAAAAATGTAAAAGAAAGAAAAAGAAAGAGAGAGAAAGTGTGTAAAAGAAAGCGCAGAAACAAGATTAAGAGCAAAGAAATAAGAGATGGGATGTGAAGAAAATGTAAGAGACAGAGGAAAAGTGAAAGAGAAAGAATAAGGAAAAATGAAAGAAAAAATGAGAGGATGTTAGAGCAAAGTTAAAGAGAGTAAGCGAACAAAAAGAAAAGAGAAAAAAAACGAAAAGAGAGTTAAAAAGAAAGTGAGAGGACGTAAGAATGAGAAGTAGAATAAGAAAAAGAAAAGGATGAAAGAGAAAGAGGAGTACATTTTATACCTTTTTCTCTTTGGAAAGAGATTATAAATAATCATATGTTAATATCTGAAATGATAAATGGCGCGCGCGTAGCGCGCGCAATGTTTGTTCTAGTAAATATAAAAATCAGAAGTTTCTATTTTGATGGTATTGAGTATATAAAATTAAAATATAAAACTGCATGATTCTATATTATGTATAAAAATCAGAGGCGTCTGTGATATGACGATACTGATGTTAATAAAAATCAGAAGCATCTCGTTTTTAGGATGGTACTGGTTATTACAAATATTTATAAATTTGATTCAGAGAGACGAGAAAAATTTATTTGTTGCGTTCTCACGGGAATGAATGTTGGAGGGGCCCATTCACTGTTCCCAATATTCAAAATCATAAAATAATATGTGATCTGACGGTACTGATTATAATAAAAATCAGAAGCGTGTATTTGACGGAACTGAGTATATAAAATTAAAATATAAAACTGCATGATTATATATTATATGTGATTATATATTATATATGATTGTATATTATATATAAAAGTCAGAGGCGTCTGTGATACGACGATACTGATGTTAATAAAAATCAGAAGCATCTCGTTTTTAGGATGGTACTGGTTATTACAAATATTTATAAATTTGATTCAGAGAGACGAGAAAAATTTATTTGTTGCGTTCTCACGGGAATGAATGTTGGAGGGGCCCATTCACTGTTCCCAATATTCAAAATCATAAAATAATATGTGATCTGACGGTACTGATTATAATAAAAATCAGAAGCGTGTATTTGACGGAACTGAGTATATAAAATTAAAATATAAAACTGCATGATTATATATTATATGTGATTATATATTATATATGATTGTATATTATATATAAAAGTCAGAGGCGTCTGTGATACGACGATACTGATGTTAATAAAAATCAGAAGCATCTCGTTTTTAGGATGGTACTGGTTATTACAAATATTTATAAATTTGATTCGGAGAGACGAGAAAAATTTATTTGTTACGTACTCACGGGAATGAATGTTGGAAGGGCCCATTCACTGTTCCCAATATTCAAATCATATTTTCTTGAAATAACGTAATATTATGTCAAAGATTCTCAATTTTGAACGATATAACTAAATTAGAAGCGTCTATTTGACGGTGATTTGAATAAAAACCAGAAGCATCTTGTTCTTAAGATGATACTGGTTATTACAAATTATTACAAATATTTATAAAGGACCTCGCACAAATTAATAGGATTTTGGACCTCACTGAAAAATTTCTGTAACTTTGATATGTTACAGGTTATAACCTCCTAATCAAAAGTCCTCATGGGTGCAAGACTCAAAAATGGACAGATTTTGAGATTAAAGATGCTTTTTCACGTGCTGCTGAAACCGACCGTTTGAGCGACAAAAAGGATCACGTGACAACTTTTGTCGCTGAATATTACGGCGGCAACTTTTGTACATGAAAAAATGAATAGAAGCGACAAAATCTTAAGTTCAGAGACAGATTTCGCATTTTTCATGTATTAGCACTTTTAGTATAATGGCTTCTATGACGCAGCATCACTGTCGCTGTGCATTTGAGCAGTAATTCTTTGTAGTTGAACGAGTTCAAACTACAAAACTGTAGCCGCTGGATTAGGTGCGACAAATCTGTCGCTTTAATTGCTTGTTTTAGCAGCACGTGAAATTGCACCTATAGAGGTTAGAAGGTCATCAACTGCATCTACAAGCGACACTAGGCGCGCGTATTTTTATGACTGTATTGGCGTGCGTGCGTGCGTGCGTGCGTGCGTGCGTGCGTGCGTGCGTGCGTGCGTGCGTGCGTGCGTGCGTGCGTGCGTGCGTGCGTGCGTGCGTGCGTGCGCGCGTGCGTGCGTGCGTGCGTGCGTGCGTGCGTGCGTGCGTGCGTGCGTGCGTGCGTGCGTGCGTGCGTGCGTGCGTGCGTGCGTGCGTGCGTGCGTGCGTGCGTGCGTGCGTGCGTGCGTGCGTGCGTGCGTGCGTGCGTGCGTGCGTGTGCGTGCGTGCGTGCGTGCGTGCGTGCGTGCGTGCGTGCGTGCGTGCGTGCGTGTGCGTGCGTGCGTGCGTGCGTGCGTGCGTGCGTGCGTGCGTGCGTGCGTGCGTGCGTGCGTGCGTGCGTGCGTGCGTGCGTGCGTGCGTGCGTGCGTGCGTGCGTGCGTGCGTGCGTGCGTGCGTGCGTGCGTGCGTGCGTGCGTGCGTGCGTGCGTGCGTGCGTGCGTGCGTGCGTGCGTGCGTGCGTGCGTGCGTGCGTGCGTGCGTGCGTGCGTGCGTGCGTGCGTGCGTGCGTGCGTGCGTGCGTGCGTGCGTGCGTGCGTGCGTGCGTGCGTGCGTGCGTGCGTGCGTGCGTGCGTGCGTGCGTGCGTGCGTGCGTGCGTGCGTGCGTGCGTGCGTGCGTGCGTGCGTGCGTGCGTGCGTGCGTGCGTGCGTGCGTGCGCGTGCGTGCGTGCGTGCGTGCGTGCGTGCGTGCGTGCGTGCGTGCGTGCGTGCGTGCGTGCGTGCGTGCGTGCGTGCGTGCGTGCGTGCGTGCATTTGCTCTAGACTTCTATGTTTTCATCTGCTGGTAAAGCTCTGTTTCCAGCATCCAGTACATGATGTAAGATAGTCGTTAGGAGATATTTGACATTCTGTTCGTGTCGAGCAGGTAAAAACATAAAAGTTGTCTAGATCAAATAATATAATATATAAGCCATAAGGTAATCTTTTTTACGACTTTACGTAAACGTAAGGTACGTAAAACAACAAAAAATCTGGAATCTAATCGGCCCTTTTCAGAGTCAAATGATGTGCTAAACCCGATTCGGTAACCTCCCCGGTGCACATCGGATCACGCTGATGCCGATGGTAACGTAAAGTATGCCCCACATACTAACAAACACACACATACACCCACACCCACACCCACCCACACCCACACACACCCACATCCACATCCACACCCGCACCCGCACCCGCACCCGCACCCGCACCCGCACCCGCACACGCACACGCACACGCACACGCACACGCACACGCACACGCACGCGCACGCGCACGCGCACGCGCACACGCACGCGCGCACACACACACACACACACACACACACACACACACACACACACACACACACACACACACACACACACACACACACACCGTCTTTTTAAACATTCTATTATTTTTCCCGTAGAATCCATTGCCGCTGTCAGATTAAAAAAAAATTATTTTGCAGTAATTTATTTAAACAATTATTGTTTCTGCAATTATTGTATTCCAATTTACATAGTTAGAGGTCATGTTCTATTTTCAATTCTTAGTTTTACTGTGCTGTTAGTAGTTTAAGCATAGGCGTTAATAAGTTTATGTGAATTTGAAAGGTTTTAAATACAAATGTACATTAAAAACAAAGTAGCACCTAGTAGCAGCTAGTTTTTGCAAATTTTGTTACATAATAATATAAACTTTAATTTAAAATTTGTTTCACTGCAGGATGTTGTGGGATTTTTTACTTTTCTCTATTTTTCTGAAACGATTGCACACAAGTTTTCATTTTTTTACACTCTAAACGCTGTGTAACTGTTAATTTATATACATTTGTTATAATTTTTGACGCATACGATAATAAACTGCTTTTTTTGATCTAAAATATCCATTTTGTAGAATTAAAAAAGATCAATTCTATGATTTTCTACGAATGTTTGAATATGACGCTTGAACATGAGCTCGGACGCTCGAGCTATTACTCATGCGAAGGTCCCTTTTGTACTAGCTCATACTTGCTGTGTATATTTAATTAGCCCTTATAAAGTGTGCCGTTATATTCTTTGAACATTACTCTATACATCTATGTACTTTAAATCGCATAAATTAAAACTTCATTTTTCGATTTTTGACCAGCTTTTCGGGAATCGGCCGCACTGTGCGCCCGTCCGCCCGTTACCCGATGCGTACGATTCCGCACCGGTTCCGCGGGTACCCGCATATTCGGGTACCTGTACCCGTGTACACGAGTACGGGTACTTGAATATGTGGGTACCTGCGGAACCGATACTGTATCTGTAAGCATCAATGTTTACATCAATATGGTATCCATACAGATTCTATTTGCTGAAATTATTAATGTAATTATTATGTAATACGCAGATATCGGCATCCATATAGATACCATATCCCCGGGAAAAAATTTTTCATGTATGAACATTTATAAATTTATATAAATATGTTTAAACATATATAAAAATATAAAAATATATATGAAATATGTCCATATATAAAAATATATATAATTATATATGAACATATATAAAAATATAAAAATATATTTGTAATGTATATAATTATGAAATATGTCCATATATATTCATACTAGATTCTTTCTTGTCAAATTACTATTTAACCCATTAACTATGCATCGTGGAGAAACTATGCATCTGAAAAGTGTTTCATTTAGGACACAAGGTAAAAATAAGGTTCACATGATTTTTCTTTTGTTTGTTTTGTTTGTTAATAAAAAATTGTTTTAACAACTTTTTTAATTTATTATTTCTTGCAAAATCTAAAAATGTCATTAGATTCTATAGGAAAAATCATGAAAATTTTGTCTGAAACATTTTTTTGAAGAAACTTTAGTTTAGTCAGAAAAAATTAAAGAAAAAGGTACTTTTTCAGCTTTTTTTCGACTTTTCTCGTAAATGCCTTTACTGGTTCGAATTATGAATAGAAAAGTGTTCGTTAAAACAAAAATAATAATAATAGTACGAAAACACACAAAATAATTAAAAGGATTATTTTCGTACTGTTTTTCTTTATAAAAAGTTAAGTTTGGAAAAGTGAGGTAAAATTGACCATGTATAATCATATACATAGGTACTTATATACTTTCAATCATAAATATACATGATTATGCCCGAAGTCTCGTCCGGATGGAAAGAACAGTAGTCGTGCTCCCGCACGCGATTCGACAACAGTTTTTTAAAGCCTATAGTAAAAGCGCGCGAGTGTTACCCGGCGTTGCCCGGGCTAGCTAGCGCTGCCGCCTCACTATTGGTGCACGCCCTCTCTTCTTCATTGTGTTCTGTTCGCGTGTTCAGACAACAGCTTCGCTGCTTCTTGTGCGTATTTCAAGTATTTTCGCTTCGCCTTAGGATGTCGAAGCATAAGAGTAAGAGGAAGAGAGCTTCCTCGAGAGATTCGAGAGACGAGAGACATAGGTTCTCTCGTAGAGAATCGTCGCGCGACTCTCGGTACCGAGAAAGATCGTAAGTGAGATCGTCGTCGCACAAGAGGGAAAGACGGCATCGAGGAATTTCCAGACGTTCTTCCAGTGAGCAGTCGTCGAGGGATTCGTCTTCACGTCGATCTGTGTCTAGCGAGAAGGCATTTGACATTCTCGACCAGATACGCAGGTTAGTTTCCGGGCAAGCCATCGAACATAACCTCCTCCCGCAAGATCGGTCGCAGGTAGTCGCGCCGACACTCGAGGAGAGTGTTTCGGCGGGAATAACGCTGACAGACGATACCACGTCCGCTGTCAGTGCGCTATCGTCGGCCTCTTTGGCCTCGCTCCTTGCCGGCGAGCAAATCACAGAAGATCAGACGGTTGCTCAAGCAAACCGCGGCATTGAATCAGGTATGTCCTCTTGTCGACCCGGTTTGAGGATTAAAATCGGCAAAGAGAGGACATAACCGAGCTGATTCTTCTGTTTATTTTCTAAAATAGTACCGGCTTCGTCGAGCTCAGACGGAGACAACTCTAGAAGGCAGGACAAGGTCTCCTTCGCTGATCCGACCGGCAGCGGCGAGCCGAAAGCATAAGGAAACGAGGCTCCCGAGGACGTCCTCGCCAGAGAGCTTTTTGGAGGCGTTCAATCTTCGGAAGCAACATCAACCTGTAATTCGTTCGCCTGGCAGTGGAAGCTACGTCACGGAACGGGCTTCCTGAGGATGTACGTACGAAATTATTGTCTAAATATGAGGTTAAGGAGGAACTGGCAACATTGGCACCTCCAAAGCTTAACAAGGAACTTGCCTCGGCATTAACTCCCTCGGTGTTGAAACGTGACGAATACCAATCGCGCTCTCAGGCTCAGGTGGGAGCAGGCCTTAACGCTCTTACATCGGGCATGTCCATTCTTCTTAAAAGCGAAATCTCGCAAGACGCTAAATCATCGCTGTCTTTTTTTTCGGATAGCATTTACCTGCTGTCAGATCATAATTTTTGCCTATCTCTCGCTAGAAGGGCTTTTACCAATCCTTCGCTAAACATCGTTGGCAAAAATGCAGCAGAATCAGCCCCGATCGACGCATTTCTGTTTGGACAGGATTTCTCACAGACGTTGAAGGCGGCACAAGCCTGCGAGAAAGCGGGAAGGGAGGCGGTAAAGTCGACGCCCCTACTAAACAAGAAAACTCCGCAGCCGGTGCGGCAGCAGACTCAGCCTCGGCGTTCTCAACCTCCGGCTAGGATATCGGGAAACCAGAGGGCGTTGGCTCGCAGAACGGGAGGACAGTATCATCAGAGCCGTCGCTATCGCTCCCAATCCCGTCCCCGATCGCGGCACCGTCACTAGACGAAATTCAATCCGTAGGTCGTTTAGGAAAATTTTTCGAACAATGGCTTGATTTCACCCGCAGACCCAGCAGTGCTAAGTGCGATTCAGGGGTATCGTATCCCGTTTACCACATTCCCTCCATCGAGACCTTGTCGGCCAGAGATAGTGTTCCCGCCTCACAGCGCAGGAGCTTGTGAGGCAGAAATAAATCGGCTTCACTCAAAAGGGGCTATTGAGTCGGTGTTACCATGCGAAAGCCAATTCTTGTCTCCATTTTTTCTGATAGACAAGTTATCAGGGGGCAAATGTTTCATTCTAAATTTAAAGGAATTAAACACGTACAATGCGTCTCCACATTTTAAGTTAGAAGATTGGCGAACGGTAATTCGCCTTCTCTTACCAGGCACGTTTATGGTCACTCTAGATTTAGAAGATGCCTACCTTCTTGTTCCAATTCATGCGGAACACAGAAAATTTTTACGTTTTCAATGGCGAGGAGTGACTTACTAGTTTACCTCGCTCCCTTTTGGTTTGGCCACACCCCCCTATATTTTTACGAAAATTATTCGACCGATTGTCACACATCTGCGTGGCAGGGGCTTTCAATCTGTGGCATACTTCGACGATTTTCTCCTTCTAGGCTTGTCGAAGGAAGAATGCTGATCAAATATCGCCATTTCTCTAAACCTGCTGCACCCGCTGGGTTTTCTAATCAACTATTCCAAGTCTAACCTAAAACCGGCTACTAGATGTAAATATCTAGGATTTATTTTTAATTCAGCTGAGCAATCCATCGCGATTCCGCCAGGCCATCGAGAGAAACTATTAGCATTAACCACTCGCTGGCTCGAAAATCTTGTTGCCCTATAAGAGAATTTGCCAGCTTCATCGGGTCGCTTATTTCAGTATGCCCAGCAGTCCAATATGGCCTGCTATATACTCTTCGAGGAGAGACAGAAACTTTTCTCTCTCAAAAGAATGGAGAGAGAAAAGTTTCTGTCTCTCCTCGAATTCGAGGACGACTTTTTGGCAATTATGATAATACCTCCGCATTTACAGGAAGATTTTAAATGGTGGATACAAATTTTTTCAGATATATCCCAATCTAACAAGATTTGTTCCGGCATTTTCCTCCGAGAAATCTTCTCAGATGCCTCGCTGACAGGGTGGGGTGCTTCTTATGGCGAACTTCGTACACATGTACAATCGGGCGAACTATTTCGCCGGGAAGCGCAACATTTTTGGGGGCTCGTCCGCTTGATTTATTCGGGACGATCAGCGAAGTTCCCCTCGCGAGTGAACTATGGCTACTACATCTTACTAATCGCGGCGACGGATCCGGCAGCTGCCACAAGGACAGCGGAGTCGACCGATACCTCAGGAGAGACTCGGCGAACTCTCCGTAAGAGGAGGCGTGTCGGAACGTCGGAAAACAGCGAGGAGTCGTCTGCCCTGCAGACCATCCTCGAGGAGATGAGCGCTATGAGAGAGGAGATGACACGTCGAGAGAATGAACTCACAGCTAGGATTAACAATCAGGATGAGCGACTACGTCAACTTTCGCAATGTTCTCTGCAATCCCAGCTAAGTCAATTCCAATTCTTTAGCAATACCGCGTCAAAGTTTGTAACCGCGGGCACGAGTAGTGTGTTGGAAGCGAATCACGCCCCTAACTTTGGTTTGAATTTCGGGTTATCTGGGTTAAGCGCGTTTCCGCGAATACCGTCAAATCTTAAACTTAAACCGGATACCTTTGACGGAACGATTTCTTTACGCGAATTTCTTTCGCAATTCGAATTAATTGCTCGTGCTAACCTATGGGATAAGGGAACGAAAGCGTTTGCTTTAGCGTCGAGTCTGAGGGGAAAGGCCTGTTCAATTTTAGAATCTATTTAAAATTTGGAAAGATTAGAATTATTCCGAATTGATATCAAAATTGAAAACGCGTTTAGGGGAAAGTTCAAATCCCCAAAATTATTACACGCAATTTACAAATAGAAAACAAAAATTCGGGGAGGATTTCGCAACTCTCGGTGCAGATCTTGAGAGATTGTCACGTTATGCTTACCCAAAATGCCCATATAGTGTTCGCGATAAAATAGCATGCGCTCAATTTGTTACTGCTATTTCCGACAATTTTATTAAACGAACTTTAGAATTAGAAGGTTTTACATCCTTAAAATTAGCCATCGAGAGAACTAAAACTGTTAAAGTTATTCGCTCGAAAAGTAACTATGGAAATTATTCTAATAATAATTCAAATGGGAATTTTAAACAATCTAAATTTAATGCTAAAACTGAAGAAAAGAAAGAGAATAAAAGGGAGAATAATAAAAGCCAGAACGGGCATAACAAATTTGTGAAAGAAGGAAACCAAAGAGAATGCTGGAATTGCGGGAAGAATGGACATTTCCGCGTTGATTGCCCGGAGAACAAGGGAAAAGGGGAATAGTTGAACTACCGGGGGCGGGTTCAACTGTTTCCTTAAGGGGATCCTAAAGTGACATAGTTACCGATCGAGCATTTTTAATTTTATATTCATTAATCTTTTAATTGCCTTTACAGATTTAAAAATCCTTTTCCAGAATCAAAGTACAAACAATGATACAATATGTATGTGAACTAATTTACTGCTAAGTTCTATCTTTCTACCGATTTTGCATGCAAACACATAAAATTTTCACATACGAAATTTTCGTAGTCATGCCACTTGTTTATTAAAGCTTCTAGGCTTATTCTAAAAACGCAGTATTATTCTTTAATGTTAACTCTAGACGGGACGACACTTGTTTTACATGTACAAGATATAAAAACTTTTATATTAAGCAAATGTTGTTACGATCGTAACTCGAGTCCTAACCTAACCAATGCCAGAAGTCGATATGTAACAATTTTTTTTCGTTCTCATGAAACGATTTCTCATGAAATCATTTACGTAAAACAAGTGTAGTCCTGTCTAGAGTTAACATTAAAGAATAATATTGTGTTTTTAGAATGAGCCTAGATGCTTTAATAAAAATGTGACATGACTACGAAAATCTCGTATGTGAAAATTTTATGTGTTTGCATGCAAAATCGGTAGAAAGATAGAACTTAGCAGTAAATTAGTTCACGTACACATTGTATTATTGTCTGTACTTTGATTCTGGAAAAGGATTTTTAAATCTATAAAGGCAATTAAAAGATAAATGAATATAAAATTAAAAATGCTCGATCGGTAACTATGTCAGGATCCCCTTAAAGTCCCCAACTGCAGGACGTTTTATTAAAGATAAAATAAGTCTAAATATTAAAAATGTTGATTTTTGTTATGCTGGCAAACTAGATGATAAGAATTGCGAATTTAAAATCGATACGGGCTCCGATAATTCTATTGTGAATAGTGCGATGTTAGGTTCCGGAAAGGAAAAGATTTTTGGAGAAAATTTTCTTTTGAAATATCCCACCGGAGAGAGAGTTCCAATTAAGTATAAAGTTATTGTCGAAGTGTCAATCGGGAAAATTTTCGCTCAAGTTCCTATGTTTGTGGCGGAAATCAGGGATGACTGTATTTTAAGGGCGGATTTTCTTAGGATCGTTAATTTACAAAATATTTTTACTCCTATTTTCAGTGATCCTTTTTGTAACTCTGAAAGGGAAACTTGGTGCTGCTCTCGCATTGAGCGCCCGAATTTTAAGATTCCTGAGGGTCTAACCCAGCTTTTTGATAATGCTTCTCGGAATTTAAATGAATCTCAAAAGGCAATTGTTGCCGAATTTTTATATCAAAATAAAAATGTGTTTTCAGAAAGCATTATCGCTGGAAATTGTAACGTTGTTAGTCATGAAATAAACGTGAAAGATTCTTCTCCAATTAAGCAGGTGCCATGACGTGTGCCTATACATTTGAGGGAGGAAGCAAATAAAGTTATAGACGAGATGATGGAAAATGGAGTTATCGAGGAGTCTTTTAGTCCTTGGGTCTCTCTTGTTGTCCTGGTAAATAAAAAAGATGGTTCAATAAGATTTTGTGTGGAAAGATTTACAGGAGATTAAATGCCATTACGGAAAAAGTCCTATCCATTACCAAAAATTCTCTCGCAGTTATCAGGTATCTCTTGGTTTACTACTTTAGATTTAAAAAGCGGTTACTGGCAAATAAAAATCCGTCCAGAAGATAGAGAAAAGACGGCCTTCTCTGTTGGCAGCGGTCTTTGGCAATTCACTGTTATGCCTTTCGGTCTTTGCAATGCCCCCGCTACCTTTGAAAGATTAATGGAAAAAGTATTAAGAAAATTAATTTCTAAAGTTAGTCTACCTTGATGATGTGATTGTTTTCGGAAGAAATTTTAATGAAATGTTAGAGAATTTAGAGAAAGTTTTTGAATGTTTTCGTTCTGCAAATGTAAAGATTAATCCAAAGAAATGTATAATATTTGAAAGGAATGTAAAGTTTTTAGGACACATAGTTTCTTCTGAGGGGGTTACAACTGACCCCGAAAAGATAACTACCATTAGGGAATGGCCAATCCCTCACAACAAGAAGCAATTGCGAAGCTTCTTAGGATTTTGTTCTTACTACCGTAGGTTTGCAAAAATTTTTCTAATATAGCCGAACCTCTGTACATCTTAACAGAGGATAAAATTAAATTCGATTGGGGTTCAGAACAACAGCATCTTTTTGAGCTTCTGAAGCAAACTTTAACTTCCTCTCCGATTCTTTCTTTTCCTTACGGTGACGGGAAATTTATTTTGGATACCGACGCTTCAAATATCGGTATCGGCGCGGTTTTATCTCAAATCCAAGGCGAGGAAGAAAAAGTAATAGCGTACTTTAGTCGGGTTTTGAGCAAAGCCGAAAGAAATTATTGTGTCACCCGACGCGAGTTGTTAGCTATAGTGAAATCGATAAAATCTTTTCGACATTTTTTTCTAGGACGAAGGTTTATTATTCGAACAGATCACTCTTCTCTAAAATGGTTAATGTCTTTTAAGGACTTGGAAGGCAATTGGCTCATTGGCTTGAGAAACTTCAAGAATTTGATTTTGAGATTTCTCATAGCAAAGGGGTTTCTCATCGTAACGCAAACGGATTATCCAGACGCGAATGTGAAATGTTAGGTTGTACTTTTTGTGCTAAAGTGGAAAGAAAGAATACAGCGACTTCGGGAGAAATGATCGCTCGCATAGTTTTTGAAGAAGAAGTTTTGTCGTCTTGGAAAAAAGACCAAGAGAAAGATCCTAATGTTTCAGTTTTTCTGCAAGCCAAAAAGCATTGGGATGCTTTAATCCTTAAAGGCGGCATCTTATATAAGAAGTGAGAAGCTCCGAATTTGAAATCTTGTATTCTCTAGCTAATCGTTCCACGGAAGCGAGTCAAGGAAATTCTAGAGCAAGCTCACGATTCACCCTCTGGAGGACACTTCGGGGTGAATAAGACCTTTGAAAAGATTCGGAAACGTTTTTATCGGGCCACATGTAAGAAAGATGTAGAAAATTGGTGCAGGACGTGTGAGATTTGCCTCTCTAGAAGGGGCTCACCTGAAAAAGGAAAATCTCCTTTGCAGATCTTTAATGTTGAAAGACCTTTTGAATGAGTACAGATGGATATATTGGGCCCACTTCCGGCTTCTTCGTCTGGAAAGAGATATCTTCTGGTCGTTGTAGATTGTTTCACAAAATGGGTTAAAGCCTTTTCTTTAAGGAATATTCGTGCTGGCACAATAGCGGAGATTTTTGTGAAGGAAGTAATCTCCCGTCATGGAGTGTCCGTCCAGGTTCATGCGGATCAAGGGAGAAATTTTGAGTCCAAATTGTTTCGGGAGGATATGGACTTGTTAAGAATTAAAAAGACCAAAATTTCCCCCTTGCAATTATGCTACATTAAAAAAAAAACCATTTTTAGTTCTCAAATAAAAAAAGTTTTAAACAAAAAAGTCACATTTATCATTTTCTATAACATATTAAAAGGGTAGAATTTTTTTCTAACATTTAAGAGGTCTGAGCGTTAGAGGGTTAAATTGTTGAAAATTAAAAGAATCAATCTACTTTACCATAGTAAATGAAGAAAGAACGGCTCAAGAAATTAAACATGCATTTTTCAAGTTTAAAATTTTAACTTTAACGCAATATCATTAGTTTTTAGTTTTTAGCAATTTAGACAATTTCAAGAACGATGGACACATGGAATAAAAATGTTTTAGCTGATAAACGTTATTGTTTTTTATTGTAGTACACTTGAACTACAAAACTTTGCTTTAGTGATTTGATTGGTTCTTTTTTCATGACAATATATTTGAACTAAAGAAGAAACGTAAAATATGTGTATTTTTACATGACATTTGAACTTAATTTTTTATTAAAAAAGTAAGGCTAAGAAGAAAACAATAACAGTGTTTAAAAGAGCTAACTTTCAGCTTTTTAATGCTTTTTCGCGGAGTACTGTATGTTTATTTGTTTACGAATAATAAGTGATCAAAGACAAAATGACCATTTTTTTCTTCAAACCTTGATAACTTGGTTTAAAAAAATCGCACAGCGACCAGCAACCACTCAGATTAAAGAGGAAGAATTAGGCTTTTATTTGATGTATATTACATGGTCAAAAAAAAAATTATCCAAGTCCGTGCACACTTCCAAACTTGGCTAATTTTAAAATTTCATACATGTCCTTTAATTTAAGGGATTCCTGTTGCATCAATGTCCCTAATAAAAAAATATATACACCATTTTAAAGCTAAGATTTTATCCTTTAATTTGAAAGAAAATTCATGCAATTTGGATAATTCTTCGCAAAGTTATGTCACTTTGAAAATTGCCTAAAAATTTGATCAAAATTTTTGTCCCGTTTTTATTTTGTGCCAGTGTATTAAGGAGGTTCGGGGATAATACAAAAAATGAGAGAATGTTATAAAATTTTGCAATATGATTCTTAATAGCGTTATAAAGCTCCATGAATTTTTTCAATTTTTATTACTGTCATATAAGTTTATACTTATTTGCGATAGAAAAGTGGATATTTCTGTTTGAAATTAATACGGTAATGTACCATTCACAATATATGAAATCATTGATGGTAAAAAAAAATTGAAAAAATCTATAGAGCTTTATAACGATATTAAGGATCATGTTCCAAAATTTTATAACATTCACTCATTTTTTTGTAATATCCCCGAACCTCCTTAAATTTTACAAAGAAAAGAAGTTAGTATGAACATACTCAATAAACATTAAGACATCCTATGTATGTCCTATGCATATACATATATGGATATTTCATATTCTATGTATATGTAAAGAATGTGAAAAGTATACAGCGCATATCATATGTATGTGAAATAATTACCACATGTATGTACATAGGATATCCATAGTACATACATAGGTATATTCTAAAAATATGCAATGTATATTCATAGTATATACATAAGGTACATTTCAAGAATGTGCAATGCACATTCATGGTATGTACCTGGGGTATATCCCGAGGACATTACACATTCGTGGCATATACATGCGATATATTCGAAAAATGTGCATTACACGTTCATAGTATATACCTACATACGTGTATCCCATACAGCACATAAATGTTGAAGCAACATCTCAGAAATATTGCGTTATAATATTGCAATGTTATACCAACATTGTAAACTATGTGTTACTTTCAAAATGTACATATTTAAATTAAGAGCATCTATTTCATAAATTAGATGCCTTATTGAGGTTACATTCAACGCATTTACGCGAAGAAGCGTCGTGCTTTGATTAGTTAAGAGATGAACTTTAAGCTTATTTATATAGTTTCCGAAACGTAATTTACTTACGAGAAAACAAATAATCCTTGCGACTTCTAGCGGCGTGAGTCGAACTTATGCGAGTTTGTGGATATCTAACCTAAGCAAGAAAGAATGTTTTCTCGACACGCGGTGACTTTTCTATGAAAGGATTTTATAAAAATTTTTAAATGATACTACTTATTTTGTTACACACATTGCTACATACATATATATCCAATAATGACTAATTTCTGCGTAATTCAAAATATAAGTATTATAAGAGATATTACAAGTACATTCTGAGGATGTACAAGAAGAATACTATACGAGATATTATAGGAATTTTCTCTGTAAATTATGTACATGATATATATTCATAGTATGAATATAGAATATATGACTGATATTATGTGCTGTCTCGGTTATAATTTATTATTCAATGTTCTTTCAATATTGTAATGACATAAAGAATTAATGTTAAAAAATCAACATAAATTTAACATTGAAAAAATATTGATATCTTAACACTCAACATTGCAACGTCTCAGCAACGTTATTTTAACTTTTGTGCTGTATGGGGTATATACAGGCAGCGGTCTCGTTCGAATATACATGTTATGTATATTCATATAATATAATATTCTATATACATCCATATACATCCATAAATATATCTACATCAGCATATATGTATAATATGTACATACATTTGATGTATATACATTTCATATACATGAGATATATTCTATATATATATATATATATATATATATATATATATATATATATATATATATATACATTCAGTAGTCTCGTTCGAATATACATGTTATGTATGTTCATACAATATTCTATGTACATCCATAAATGTATCTTCATCAGCATATATAATATGTATATACATTTGATGTATATACATTTCATGTACATGAGATACATTCTATGTATATACAGGCAGTAGTCTCAGTCGAATATACAAATCATGTATATCCATTCAATGTCCTACGTATATCCATAAGTACACATACATCTGTGTATATTCTTTGTATGTACATAGTATATACAGTATATTTTTTCACATTATGGATATTCCATGTATATACATAGGATATCAGATGTTTACTAAGTATGTATATGAACATATTTTGTATATAATTATATACATTTATATATAGTTACATATATTTATACATGTTCATATGTGAAAAATTTGTTCCCGGGTCGATACAAATATTGATGGTTACGGATACAGTACCTACCGATACCGCGGGTATCCGCATATTCGGATACCTGTACCTGTGCGTACGGGTACGGGTACTCGTTTTGATTTGAGTACCCGAACGAACGGATACGGGTACTTAAATATGCGGGTACCCGTGGAATTGGTCTTGAACCGTACGTAACGGGTAACGGGCGGGCAGGCGGGTACCCGGTTTTCCGGGTATTCCGAGTTCTAGTTTTTTTCATTTTTTTCTCTATTAGATTGAACATAACAATGTGATTTAGAAATCTTTGTAAACCCAGAATTAATATATTTATTACAAGTCGTAATATAATCGTATTTAAGACTAGATTTTTCGTATTACAAATCCAGTAGATTCTGTACTTTCGGATCAATATTTTGAGGTTTTTTGTGCGACTAAATTCTCAAACTCGCTATATACGGATCCGAGGAAACAAATAATTTTTTTATGAGGTCTTCGTAGCAAATCTGCTGCACTTGCGCGTGTTGTACTCTCGTGTCTTTTTAAAAAGTTTATTTAAAACTTCTTGTGCTTCCTCTCAACAATCCGACAGGAAGAACGACACATTCAACGATTCTCCACCCATGAATTAAAATTTTGTGGATAGAGGAAGGCATCTTGTAGGATATAGTTATACATACAATTCAGCTGTTTCCAGACAAAAACTTTTAAATTTTTCAATATTTATTTTGTATCCATACGTTATAACTTGTAGTATATTAGATGTACAACTTTGTTTCTGCCGTTTTTTTTCGAAATTCGAGGCTTTATTGTGAAAAAGTGGTTATACATTTACGATTCAAAGTATTGTCCATCGCTGGCTACTATTTTCTCCCATCTTTCGGGCAGCATACGAATCCCGCGTCAAAAAAAATCATCTTTCGAGGCGATCCACGAATCGATCCAATTTTTGACTTCTTCATAAGAACGGAAGTGCTGGTCAGCCAGGCCGTGTGTTATTGATCGAAACAAGTGATAGTCAGAGGGAGCAACGTCTGGAGAATACGGCGGATGGGGTAGGACTTCCCATTTGAGCGTTTCTAAGTATGTTTTGACCTGTTTTGCAACATGTGGCCGAGCGTTGTCATACTGCAAAATCACTTTATCGTATCTATCGTTGTATTGCGGCCGTTTGTCTTTCAATGCTCGGCTCAAACGCATCAATTGCTTTCGATACCGATCGCCTGTGATTGTTTCAGTCGATTTTAGTAGCTCATAATACACTACGTCA
The DNA here is from genome assembly GCA_928718305.1 of Tetramorium bicarinatum. Lineage (NCBI taxonomy): Eukaryota > Metazoa > Arthropoda > Insecta > Hymenoptera > Formicidae > Tetramorium > Tetramorium bicarinatum. The sequence goes on from OV788325.1 coordinate 20,964,518, forward strand.
AGCTGGTCTTCGAACGTCAAAATCACCGTTTTTGAAGCGTTGAAACAACTCTCGGCACGTTCTTTCACTCATAGCGGCCTCACCATAAATATTTGAGAGCATTCCGATGAGCCTCAGCCGCAGATTTCTTCACATTGAAACAGAAAATTAAAACCTCCCGCAAATGACGAGAATTTGGCTCGTAAACTAACATTTTGAATCGAGAAGAACTTTATGATGCAGACACAAATCGACTAATATTTCGATGGCGTTAGATTTACAAATGCCTAAGCTTATTGTATGACGTCTTTTTTTTAACGCAGAGGAAATGCTTTACGCATGACCCCCCGCCGGTGATGTTGGCAGGGGAGTGTGGGACTTCCGGACCCGAGAGAGGTGGGGGCTGGTTCTCCCTCCCCGGTGACGCTGATGTTATTGCGTCGGTCCGGTATACCCACTAAAACTTCTGCGAGTGTCTTACCGCTCGGAGTGGGTACCCCAGGAAAAAACTACCTCTGCATTGCTATCCGGGGTACCCACGCGCTCTGTCGCCGATGGAAGGGCGACTCTTCCTGCGTCGGGCGGGGGTGACACCATTTCCCCTGCCCAACATCCAAAAGGTGGATAGAACTCCACTTTTGCGCGTCCGGGGAGAAGCACGGGTGGACCCCTCACGCGTGATGCGAGCTATTGCCCCCCCCCCGGTTACCTCATATTCCCCTCCTTCCCCGCTGGTCACGCTCATCACCATCCTACGCTAAACGGGGAACAAGCCCCATCGCTGAGGATTTGGGGGGGGGGGGGAGACACGCTTGTCTTCTCTTCCCCGGTTCCAATAATTTGGCCCACCGGAAATCGCACCTACGCGCGAAACCCGGGGGCGGTCCTCCGCTATGGCTAAGGCCGGTAACGAGCCGCACAAGGCTACTGATAAGGAATCCGCGGTGGTGGCCGCGGTTCCATTCACGTTGACGAGAGGCGCCTCACGTCCAGGGGGTACAAGCCCCTTCCGGACACCGACACCCCCTACACGGCGAGTCCACAGCATTACTGCTGATGAGTCCCGCAGGCCGACCGGCGGAGGGGGGGGGATAAACCCGCATCCGAGCCTCATGTTATAATCCCCCCCCCGCGCCCCAGTCAGTCTCTCAAATGCACGCAAAGATCGCAACGTAGGGATCCGCCACGAGAACCAACGGGTTCGGCGGCACCGGGGCACACGAAGGGACCGTTCCAGGTGACCCCCGTCAACCGGGGTGTCCAGGTCGCAAAGATCGCGACATAGGGATCCGCCACGAGAACCAACGGGTTCGGCGACACCGGGGCACACGTAGGGACCATGCCAGGTGACCCCCGTCAACCGGGGTGTCCAGGTCGCGAAAATCACGACACAGAGGTGCGCCACGAGAACCAAGGGGTTCTGCGACATTGGGGCACGCGTAGGGACCATGCCAGGCGACCCCCGTCAACCGCACGATTCGACACCGCACTTAATTTTCTTCTGTTTTTCATACAAAACTAAGTCCACGCTGTTCATTTCCACGTTGTTGAATGTGGGGCTCTCTAATTATGTTATAATTTTTACGCAGGGATGCAGGGGGAGGGCGAAGCCCTCCCCCTGCACCCCGCCCACGTGTTATTATTCAATCTTACTACTTTCACGTAGGTTTACAACTTAAATTTTGCGCGTTTTCCCTACGGCGGATCTCTACGTCGCGATCTTTGCGACCTGGACACCCCGGTTGACGGGGGTCACCTGGCACGGTCCCTACGCCTGCCCCGGTGCCACCGAACCGGTTGGTTCTCGTGGTACACCTCTGTGTTCTTCTTTCGGTGTGCACGGTGCGCTTCTTTTCGTGTGCATCTTTTCCGTGCGCAAATGCACGGTGTCCTTCTTTCGATGTGCAAATGCACGGTGCGTTTCTTCTCGTGTGCATCTTTTCCGTGTCCAATTGAATCCGTGCGCAAAATATCGTGTCTCTGTGTCCTTCAGCACCGTGTCTATGGTATTTGAACGGTGTCCAAGTGAATGCCACTTAACTACAGCACTGAGATTCTCTCTCTCCTCGGTCCACGCTGCGCACACCTCAAGTGTGTGCTGTGCCGTGTCCATGCCCGAGGGGCAGTGATGACATCCCGCCGAGTGTTCTCTATCGATCCGCCACAAGTACTGGCCAAAACATCCGTGGCCTGAGATGATCTGGGTGGCGCGATACGTCAAGTGCCCCCAACGTCTCTCCAACCAGCTCTCCATCCTAGGATAGACCGCCTGTATTATTCTGGCTCCATAGACGGAGGGGTTTCGAAGCCAGATTCTCCAATCCACCGACAGTCGGGTAGTGACTAGGGTTCTAATTCTCTGTTCCTCTCTGAGCTGCAGGAAGATAGAACCCCGCATCTGCTGGGCTCTTCTGATGCCGTGAAACAAACACCTCCGCCTGGAGTCTGGCCACCAGTTCGATGGAAGGGGGGGGGATATCGCCAGTAGCGTCACCCCCGCGTGCGAAATGGTGCGATACCCGCGGATCGCGCGTATCGCCATCCTCTTCTGGGCGCGTCTCAAGATGGCGCAGATGCTCTTGGAGGCCATAGCCTCCTCGAACCAGACGGGGGCTCCGTAGAGCGCCACCGAGTGCACCATCGTGGCGTATAGTTTACGCGCCTTGTTGCTCAGCCCTCCGATATTCGGGAGCAGCCGACTACACTGGCCCACCACCCCGTCCTGCCTCGACGCCAGCCTGGCAAAATGTTGCTTGAACGACCACCGTCCGTCGGGGTCAGGCCCAAGTACTTCATGTATTGACTGACATCGACTCCAGTCTTCCCAACGGTGATTTCAGTTTGAGGCGGAGCCCCCCGATGACCGTCATGGAAATAGACGGCCTCAATCTTCTGAGAGACCTCCAGGTCGAGAGATCTGATCGCCCTGATTACACTGCAGAGCGTCTCGTTAGCTCTGGACCGAGCCTCCTCCCAGTCCGCCCCCGACGCCAGGACCATGATGTCGTCCGCGTAACACACTATTGTGCAACTGGCGGAAGCGACACCATCGACAGCAGGTGTCGTATCCTAAATTCCATAGGATCGGGCCGAGCACCGAACTCTGAGGCACGCCTCTCTGCACCTCTCTGCTGACCCAGGCCCCTGTGCGATCCCTGTAGTCGAGCCTTCTGTCGCTCAGGTATACGCCCAGTCTCTGCGCAAATAGGGGGAAGATTGTGACGTTCGAGCGCCCTCTCTATGTGATGCCAGGGCAAGGTGTTAAAGGCATTAATGATATTCAGCGATATCGCCAACACCACCCCGCCCTGTCGCACCGCTTCGTCAGTGAATCGTTTCACCCGTAGGACCGAGTCGTTGGTGGAGTTGCCTCTCCGAAACCCAAACTGATTGGGATGCAGGTCCGGTCCCTCCTCTGAGAGCTGTGGATCTTCTGGACGATGACTCTCTCCAGTATTTTTCCCATTTCGTCCAACAGACATATTGGTCTGAAGGACGATGGGAGTCCCGGTGGCTTCCCCTCCTTCCGGAGAAGGACGAGATTCGCCCTCCTTCAGACCTCGAGGAACCTTCTCTCGCGGAAACACCTTCTCATCAGTGTCCTCATCCTGCCTCCGATCACTCGAGGCCAGGGCAACCATCTTTCCGGGGATGCCGTCAGGGCCCGGGGCAGCGTTCCTCGCAGTCATCCTCCTGATGGCGAGGGTCATCATCTTCTCCTCGGTGATCTCGAGGTCCTCGTTCCAGCCCTCTCGAGGGAGGTCCGATTCCTCTTTGACTATTTCTGGGTGCTCGCGACTGGGAACAACGCGCTCATCACCGCGTCGAGAAGCTCCAAATCGAGCAGCGGGGACCAACGTTTTAATTTGTTCCGCAGGATTTTGTATGCGACCTCAGGGGTCCCTATCTAACTCGCCAAGCAGGTCCGTCCACGACTTGGTCTTGGTGCTGCTGATGGCGCGGCAGAGCGCGATCTTAGCCTGCTTGTACATGGCTCTTCTCGTCTCCTCTTCCTCTCTTCTGCGTGGGCCGGCCCTTTTGACCTAGAGCCACCTTCTCCTGGTTCTCGTGACCTCTCTCCTAAGGTCGTCGAGTTCCGCCGATCACCAGTCTGGACTGCGGACGGTGCCTCGGCATCCCGGAGTCGCACGCGTCCGACAGGGCCCTCCTGACCCACTCCAGCTGCTCCTCGAAGGGTCTCTTCCCCCTCACGACGGGCTAGGAGCTGACCATCAAGGCTGCCACGAGTCGGTCATTGTCTAGCTTGGACAGGGACCATCTCATCGGGGCGTCCCGACCGGGGACCCGCCTCGAGGGAACGAGGAGGCTTAGTTCAATATAAACGTGGTCCGTTAATGTCTCTACATTGTATGACGTCTACGATCTATTTATTTCGGCCACCATTTACCGCTACAGCCATCTATTGGAAAACGATGGAAGCAAAGTTGTATACCTAATAACACTAAATTTTTTTATTAGCATTTCGTTTACTCCTGTTATTTCGTGGGTTAACTTAAGATCTGCAAAAAATCTGCGAGCAATATTGCCATCGTTTGACGTTCCACAATCTTGTTTTACAACATCAACGATCAATCTCATCTTTTCACGGAAGAGTTTTTCAATTTTAGCTTTCTTGTTCTCTTTTAATAGAGAAGACCGGGGACAAAAGTAACAACGTCATGAACAAGTCTCCTACCAACTCATATGTAAATATAGTATGGTTTTGTTTCACGTCAGATGCATACGCACGCCCTCTTCCTTCTCAGTTAACAGTTGCGAAACAATCGCGTCAATCGCACGAGTAACAGCGAGATTTGTGTTTTTGCGGCAGTTACGTAAATATTACATATTAGTTTTTTACATATTATGTGTAGTTAAATTGTTAATATCAATCCAATAAGCTGCCAGTATATTGTTATATAATGTGTTCATAAGTTTATAAGTTTATGAAGTTTCGATAAGTCATGCTTTATTGTTAGATTATAACATTTTAATTATAAAAATCGTGTTAGGGGACAAAAGTAACACGTGTTACTTTCGTCCACTAAAAATTTAATGTTATATAGTTATATCTGATTATGAATGTTTTCATTAGAGAATGCCTCGCTTCCGAAAAAGAACGACATCCAGAGGAACGACCGAAACCTCAGTTTATGAAAAAGCAGCGGAAAAACATTTAAATGAGAAAATAAGTGTCAGAGCAGCTGCAAAGAAATATTTACTGTGTCATGTTATTCTCTCAAGATTTATTAAGAGGTTAGAATCTACTGGATCAGCTGTAGCTGCGTACCGCAGTGTAAAACGTGTTTTTTCTGATGAAGAAGAAAATGTTCTTCAAAATTATATTTTAACCTGCGCAAATTTATATTATGGACTGCCCCCAAAAGATATCAGACGATTGGCTTATCAGTTAGCGTTGAAATATGATAAACAATGTCCAACGACTGGTATGAAAATCAGATAGCCAGTGTGGAATGGTTTGAAGGATTTTTGAAACGGCATCCATCTCTATCTGTCAGACATCCTGAAGCAACTAGCTTAGCTCGTGCTACGAGTTTCAATCAACATAATATTAATCAATTTTTCAATAACTTACAAGGGGACCACCAACCCTGTTAATAATGGATTTTTTTAATTTTTACATAAGTTATAGAAGGTGTCTCCCTGTACACGTCGGTAAACGGAAAAGTCGCGACGGGCCTTAGTTTACGAGAAAATTAAATTGAAAATTTACGAGTGTCAGAAAACCGGGGACGTTAGGATAATTTTCACAACGAGCGGCGTGGAGCAGTGGCGAGTGCCAGTGACTCGTACGCTGCCGATCTGGGTTCGAGTCCAACTTTTTTCTTTTTTTTTAAATTATAAATGTTCCTATAATAAATCGTGAAATATATACATATTATTTATAAATATTAACAATTGCAAATGATAATTTCTCTACTAATAATTCAATTAATGACCTTATTTTTTAAATTAATTTTTATAGTTTAAAGTATCGCAGTAAATTTTAAATAAAATATTAGTATTTAACGATTTTAATATTGTTTTACATCAATAATAATATTTTGCTGGAGATCAAGTGGATTTTTCCTTTACTTTTTTGTTTTCATGCGTCCTGTAGACAGAGATAAGATGCCTGGAGCAGTTAGGGTCCTATTTAATAATATATAGGACCCTAATATATATAGGACCCTAACGGACACAACCTAACGGACACAACTTTAGTTCAGGTAGCAAAAGGACGCAGCCATGACTGGTGATTGTAGCCATAGCTTAAGGAGATCATACACCGCCATTTTTCATTTTCCCTCTGAAACGTTACCAGGATCATATTATTCGAGATGGCCTTATTGGGTTCGCTGGTGTAGGTAATGCAAGTGGCTGGATGCAGCAAATAGAATTTTTACTATTTTTAGAACATTTCACAAAACAAGCAAAATCAACACTTGATAAGAAATGTCTACTGCTACTCGATAACCATGACTCACATGTATCAATCAAAGCCATTGATTTTTGTAGAAATAATGGCATTATTTTATTATCATTCCCCCCCACATTGCACACATAAGTTACAGCCACTTGTCCGAGCAGTATATGGATCATTTAAAAGAATGTTTAACGTTGCTGCCGATAACTGGATGCGCAATAATCTCGGTAAAACAATGATTCTAGCATTGTAAAAGAGGCTTGTCTTCTTGCTGTCACCAGTACAAATGCTAGAGCAGGATTTTGATGTATCGGAATAAGTCCGTTTAATAGAAACATATTTACATCGATTGACTTTGCGTCTTCTTCTGTGACAAACCGGCCACCGCAAACTTCAACGCAAAGTGAATCTACTTCTGGTCAAAATCTAATCATTGAAGAAGAAACTGCTCCTGGAAATAACGAAATGGAATTTTAAATTATAGATTCCACATCAGGACCTAGCGGATTATGTAATATTCAGTCCGCATGCAATAGTAATGATGTTGCACGATTATTTTCTCCTGAAAAAATTCGACCCTTCTCGCAAGCTGGTTCAAGGCTCGAAACAAACAGAGGACGTAAAAAGTGGAAAACTGCAATTGTAACCAATTTTCCTGAAAAAAATATTATTGAAGAAGAATGTAAAATAAAAAAAAAAGGAACAAAAAATTATATCGGTACCTATTAAAGGCAAGAAGGAGAAAAAACCTGTGAAAAAACAAAATAAAGAAAATAAGAAGCAAAGTGATGACTCTTCAAGATGATTGTTTGTGTTTAGTTTGTTTGAAGCCCTTCAGTAAAAATTATTCCGAAGAAAAGTGGATTCAATGCTTAGAGTGCCAAGTCCAAGGTTGGTCCCACAATGACTGCACTACAGGCAACTCTTATTACGTGTACCATAATTTTGATTAAATAATAAAAATAATAACGTACTTGATCTCAGAAGTAGACAAATATAAGTTGTTAGATTTGTTTTTGGATTGTCTACATTTTCATTTTTTTGATATAAGTACTGTTACGTCCGGACTCATGGATTGGAATTAATTGGATCAAACCATTAAGATAAGGAGCGGATATGGATGGACGAACGGGTCGTGTGTTTCTTATCTCGGAGTCAGTATTCGAGCGAGCGCTCCGAGCCGATCGCATGCGGATGCTTCGGTTATAGGTCACTGTCCGAGACGCTATGACTCTTTAACTGTGAGCTATGCAATCGTCGGTCCTAATTTTGGGTCAAGGCTAGATCTTCTTACCCCAGGACTGGACTGTGTGCTATCGCGAAGGAGGAGTGAGCGAGGTCGGGGTTTTAAATGAAAATGGAAACGATTGCTATTATGAACTAATTAGATTATTTATTCTTATTCTTATTTATTCTTATTTATTATATATACAAGGTGTCCGATAATTATTGACACAACACTCGTGTGCAGGTAGAGTGGACTAAATTGAGTCGAAAAGTTCTCTACCATTTTGCAATTTTCGCAATAGTTAACGAGATATCAATTATTGAGAATCACCGATTTAGTCCAGCCTACCGCCGAATGCAAGCGCGCGGCGAGAAGCATTCGAGCCGCTCGAGCTAAGCACGGCTCAGGGGAACAAATATTAACTGGCGATGCGTGGCAAAGGAGAAATAGCGATAATGTAACTACAAACAACGGCGCGCTGTCCTTCTCCTTAGCCACGTACCGCCAGCCAATACTTGTTCCGCTGGGCCGTGCTTAGCTCGAGCGGCTCAAATGCTTCTCGCCGCGCGCTTGCATTCGGCGGTAGGCTGGGCTAAATCGGTGATTTTTACACACCTACACACAAGCGTTGTGTCAATAATTATCGGACACCCTATATATTATCGGTTGATTACAATCTACAAGAATATAAAAATACGAGTTACATAAATATAAAAATAATAAAACTAATGTGTTGAGAATATCGCGGTCTCATTGTACTTGTAGGATGTAAGTGCGTGTATGTGTATGGGTGAAACTGTAAATTAGGGAATGTAGAGAGAATGGACATTATTACAAGATTCTCATTTTGGGGGGTGGTTCGTAGTCGTTTTCGTCGCTTTGCTCGGTTTCAGTTACTTCGCTATCTTCGCTCTCGCTTTTTTGACTCTCCTCGCTTCGTTCACTTTCTTCGGGTTATTCGTTAATAGGGCTTTGAGGAGAGTCCATCTCCTCTTCTTCCGGACCCAGAGTAGGCGAATAGAACGGGCCCAATTCGTCGTCCGAGATTGGATGATAATTGTGAGGCGAAGGTGTTGGCGGAGGAGAATCGGGAACGACCTGGTTGGTCAGGGGATTAGGAGTTCTAACTCCGAATATCCGTCTGAACTCTCGGTCGTCCACGTGGTTAAGAAAATTGTCTAACTCTCCGAGAAATCGGTCTACTTCTCGCTCGAATTCTTCGTCAACCGGTTGGAAAGTCGCCATTAGAACGAGGTTCCGATAAGACTGTACGATCGACTATGTTTAAGATTGGACGAAGGAATATGATTAAAAAGAATATGATTAAAAACGACTTACTTCTTTAGTAGATCTCAGATGATTCGAGATTCAGAAAGCGTCGGATCGCTGACTTCGTGGGAGATGGTTCAGTGATTTTCGATCTTGTGATTAGCGAACTGAACTCACGACTGCGAACTGCTCGAAAAACTGTGCACTACTTGTAACTACTATGATGTATTAGAATTGCGCGCTGTAAACTGATTACTGACTGTGGACTGCAGAATGAATTGACTGCGGAGTCGCCAAGTCGCCCTTTTTATAGCGAATTTTTAGGGGAGATAATCCTTCCCAATTTCCGTGTGATTCAATTTGATTGGTGGTGCGACATAGATAATGGTCTCCAAATAAGGAGATTTCGGTCTTCTATTGGCCGAATTAGGGAACCAGTGCACATGGCTCGCAACTATTTCTCAGAGCTATTAATTATGGAGATATTAATTTTTCTCCATATCGTTGTCTAGATTTGACATATTTATTCAGCTCATTTTTCAGAAGTAATAACACGTGCCTCAGTGGGACAAAGGGACGTTGGCGAAAAGTTTTTAGACAAGGGATCATTGAGACCGCGTTAGATTCTTATCAGGTCGCACTCGGTGACTTATTTGCTATTTCCTTTTATGTTTTGCGAATGGAAGAAATCGTGGAGTCTACGGACGTAACAGTACATTACAATATAATTATAATAAAAAATTAAGTTAAAAAAGTACAAAGTAAATTGTGATTTTAGTTATAGGCCGGTATAGTCCTAGTTATGTATATAAATATAGTATATTGTACTGCAATAAAGATTATCTTATTTTTTTAAAAACAAAAATGTTCTTTTTTTTGTTATTAAGGGGGTATCCTGGTCAAGAGCACGAAAAAAAGTGATTTTTAAATAATTTTTTACACAAAACGTATAATCCAAATCAATTCAAAACTTTTTTTACATACTACAGTGTTACATATTACAGTGTAACTCTCAGACAATACAAACAAATTTTTTTATAAAGAAAAAAGTTATTTAAACAAAGCAATGATAAGCAATCTTGTGAAGAGTCTAAATTCCGAGCATCAAATCGGCGTACAGGATCCTGGTCGCAAAAATGGTCCAATCTGAAAATTTTTAATGGTTTTGTAATCTATAAACCCACATTTTCTATATGAATAGGCGCAAAAATTGAAAAATTAAAAAAATTAAAGTTTTTTGACAGTTTGAAAAAAAAAGCGTTTTTTAGCTTTAAAAAAGTCGGTAATAATGACCTGTACAATTACAAAAACAATTGTTTTTAAAATAATTTTCTATTCATATCGAAGATAATTATGTATTTTCAAAGTATGTTCAGTTTCAAGTCAATCCGTTCAATAAATTTTGAGTAATCGTGTACGCCAACTTTGAAAACATGTTTTCGAGAAAAACGCGAAAAATGTACCTGAGCGCCAACGGCGCGTATACATACCTGCTCCAAAAAAGGTTCAGTAGGTAAACTTAGGCCCATATTCATAGTCAGTTCTTATTTTAAGACCGTCTTAAGGGGATGCTGGAGTGACGGCCAAACTTGATCAAGGTCGATAATCTAAAATATGATATAAAAATTTCCTATATTAACGATCCTAGCTCAAGCATATATACATTGCGCGCTTGTGCGTGCAATGTTGCCGCCTCGATTGTTTACGATACGAGCAGGACAGATATATGGTCTTTCGTCCTTTTCCTCTCATTGTTACCAAGAATCTCGATGTTGCCAAGATTCTCGATGTTCTGAGACGGCTAGAGCGTCCGAATTTCCTTTTACCAGGCACTGCAGGGCCGCCCTACAAATTGTGGGCCCCTCATCCTGATAATATTTTAATAAATATTAAAGTCGCGTATGATTTTAATATGTATAATAATATAACGACTTTATTATATTTTATGAAAGAAATATATTCAATAATTTGTACTATATGACTTATATAATACTAATTTTGTCTTGAAGTGTGACTAAAATTATAGTATTATATAAAATCATATTATTCTATGATTTTAAATATTGGGAACAGTGGATGGGCCCCTCCAATGTTCATTCCTGTGAGAACGTACAAATAAATTTTTCTCGTCTCTCCGAATCAAATTTATAAGTATTTGTAATAACCAGTACTATCTTAAAAACAAGATACTTCTGGTTTTTATTAAAATCAATACCGTCATATCACAGACGCCTCTGACTTTTATATATAATATAATCATATATAATATATAATCATGTAGTTTTATATTTTAATTTTATATACTCAGTTCCGTCAAATACACGTTTTTGATTTTTATTATAATCAGTACCGTCAGATTACAAACGCCTCTGATTTTTATATATAATATATAATCATGCAGTTTTATACTTTAATTTTATATACTCAGTACCATCAATATAAACGTTTCTGATTTTTATATGTAATATACATATAATCATGCAATTTTATATACTCAGTATCGTCAAAATAGACGCTTCTGATTTTTATATGTAATATACATATGACCATGCAATTTTATATATTCAGTATCGTCAAAATAGACGTTTCTGATTTTTATATGTAATATACATATAACCATGCAATTTTATATACATTAATTTTATATACTCAGTATCGTCAAAATAGACGCTTCTGATTTTTATATGTAATATACATATAACTATGCAATTTTATATACATCAATTTTATATACTCAGTACCGTCAAAATAGACGCTTCTGATTTTGATTGTACATACCATTAGAAATCGGGACTGAGAATCTTTGAAATTATGTTATTTCACGATTCTAAAGGCTCGCCATCGCGATCGAGAAGTCCGAGTGGAAGCGCTCGTTCGACGTGGAATTGGCGCGCGAGAAGTCCGACGAGTCATAGTTGGCCCGCATGGAGAACCGCTCGACCGAGCTGGAGCGCGGTATCGAGGACCGGCTCTCGGACTCGGAGTTCTTCGAGAACCGGCCCTCGCTCGAGTCCGAGTCGTTGCGGCTGCGCCGCGTCGACTCCTCGTCCGATCCGTTCATCAACAGCCGGTCCTCCACGCTGCTCGACTTCATGATCTCGTTTTGCTAGCGCTGCTGCTTCCTCGCGTGGTGGCCGACGCGCTCGGGGCTGCCCTCGGGGCTGCTCTAATTATCACGACTATCACTAATTATCACGACATTGTATGTCTCGTCGTTTGTTGTGAGACACGGTACGAATACACGATTACACTCCAAAATATACGGAGCGAACAGGCATTCGCGCGCTTTGATAGTTCGGTCAACTTTTTTCCGTTTACGTTCGCGTGTTTTGACTACGCGCGTATCCTCACGCATTCGGGTTGTGTGTAGTAGTGTATACATGTGAATCTTCCTTGTGCTAAGTTACTAACACAAGGAAGTGTCACACCGACACGCCAATGCCATCTTCTAGAAAATTCCGGAACTACTGTCGTGCATTGTTTACCGTTCCACATGTACACTGCATATGAATAAAATGAGTGAGCTTTACTGCAATAAATCTCTCTTATTAGACATTTTCTCGTACTTTTATCGCTACTACAGTGTTAATTATTCCTGTCCGAGTGCTGGTATCTCGATTTATGTGCTAACCTCATGTAATCTTCATATGAGTGAATGTTTCTGTGAGCTGACAGCTCACAATAAATAATTAATATAATTATGTAATTTTAAGAGTACAGCAGAAATTGTTTTAGTACGTACTTTATTCCTGTAAAAGGATTTTAAAGTTAAGCCGTTTCGATGAATTATTACAATAAAGATATGAAACTGTAATGTCGGTATCCAGCATCACCTTAAGCAACGTTTTAAAATGCTAATACGGCTCTGTGATTGGTTTAGAACCATATAAGACTTTACTTAAGATGATCTTATATATAAGAACTGACTATGAATACGGGCCTTTGAATTTCGAAAAAACAACTATAGTCGCATATTTTAGAGATGTTAGAGAGTAATTTAAGCCAAAGAAAAAAAATGATTTTTTTGACCAGGATACTCCCTTAAATGAAATGTGTATTCTTATTCTTTACAATAATAAAAGTTATTTTTAACTACTTTTATTTCACTTTCTTCCGGATATATAATCTGTTACTTTCGTTCCCGTAAGGTATTACTTTCGTCCTGAACCCCCAGGATGAAAGTAACAATTGTCACATCAAGGAAAAATCACTACAACTTTTCAAATATCTACTGTAAAGGGCTCAACTATGGATCAAATTATAGTTAAATGTTCAATGTTTCTTACAGTGTAGTGTTTTTTGTTACACCTTTAAAAGATTAATAATAATTGAACTTTAAACAAATTTGTGCCGATGGGCTAGAATATGATTGATCACCAAATGCATTTCACAATAGCAGATGGAAAAATATATGAGTATGTTACGGAAACAAAGTCGGCAACAGTGTTATACATGAGGTGCATCACCAAAGAAAATAAACGACCTAAAAAAAGTAAAAAAATTTGTTACTTTGTCCCCGGTTTCCCCTATTTTTTCTTTATTTGTGCTTGCTATAAAGTTAGCAAACGGTAAACAATAAGAAATATATATCAGGCATTCCATTAAGCGAATCCAGGCATGCAATGTAGCTAAATCGTATTTCAAATTTTCAACTTTCTTATCTTTTTTTTTACTTCTTTTAAGTCGTTTATTTCCTTTGGTGATGCACCTCATGTATAACACTGTTGCCGACTTTGTTTCCGTAACATACTGATATATTTTTCCATCTGCTATTGTGAAATGCATTTGGTGATCAATCATATATTCTAGCCCATCGGCACAAATTTTTGTAGGAATGACGTTATCAATCTCTTCTTGTATTGACTGCACGTCAGTCAAAACTTTTTCTCTTGTTTCTTTTGTGAATTCAAATGTAATTGGCCTACAAGGTTGGGAAAGTTACATTATAAAAGTAACTCGTTACCGTTACCGTTCTTTCTTCTAAAAAGTAACTCGTTACCGTTACTCGTTACAAGTTTCAAAAAGTAACTCGTTACAGTTAGCGTTACTCAATAAGTAACGAATCGTTACAATTTCCGTTACTTTTATAATCATAAAAATAAATAATAAATTTATTAAATATTACAAGGTTTATTTTAATATAAAACTATTAAATTTCATTGGAAATCTTTATTAATTTTTAGAAGATGTTGCTCAATGGTATCATCATTTAAATGGCCTCGTTGTGGCGTTAATACTAATCCTCCAACGCTAAACATGCGTTCCACGGACTGCTAGGAAGTGGTGTATTATATTTAATAAAAAGTTTCTTGATCTTTGGATAGTTATTTAGCATATCGATATTACAATTTTTAGATGTAATATCGATATGCTAAATAACTATCCAAAGATCAAGAAATTTTATATTAAATATAATACACCACTTCCTAGCAGTGCATCCGTGGAACGCATGTTTTAGCGTTGAACGTATGCATGTGCTGCGCAATACATGTACATACATACATACGTGTTTGTATGTCTGTGTATGCGACCAAAGATCACGTCAGAATATGGCAAATTATAGTAAATAAATAATTATTAAATTCTGGTGATGGCTAGAATTCGCCCTCGAATCAATAATAAGAGGGCGCAGCGGGCCAATTAAAGAAGATACCGTAAATTCGAAAAAAGTAACGATAAAAGTAACTGTAAAATTCGTTACACGTTACCAAAAAATGTAACGAAGTTACTTTTTCCGTTACAAACAAAATTTGTAACGCCGTTACCGTTACAGTTATCAAAAAAAGTAACTGTAACGGTAACGGCGTTACAAGTAACGCGTTACTTCCCAACCCTGTTGGCCTACAATACCTTGCAGAACCTGGGTGAGGGTTTTTCCAGATTGTTTTTGTATCTTTCATTTTTAATACTAATGGTACCATGAAAACGCTACTATCTGATAATTGAGAATCAGAAAAAAGCTTGCTTATAGATGCTATGACCCGAAGATCCATCACAACCTCATTTCGTAATTAATATAAAAGACGTACAGCTTGCGATATCTTTTATGACGTTTGTGCTTTCAGATATAGTAAGTATGCGTGTTCAACAGTGTTGTCTAACTTTTTTTCTGGATGATTTTTGTAAGTTAACTTTAGCATCTGTATTAGTGATTTCAATTTTAGAATCGTCTGGATAACACTTTTTTTTATATTCAGCAAGATTGTCATACGAAGGAAAGATGTTTGCACCTGCTTCTTTTACAATACGTCGAATGACACTATATTGCTCCTTCGATAATTTGGCGTCTTCAATTACAGCAATTGTTTCGTCAGCAGTGAGTGGTTTAATTGGTGAAAAGGTTGGAAATTTATATAAATTGCAAACAGCTAATAAATCACTTAAAACCCTCAATGATCACCATACAAGATGTCAACATGTTTGGCACCGGAGATTTGGACATCGAGATCCAGAAGTCATACGAATGATAGCAGCTAAGGATTTAGCCAGCAGTTTCAACGTTGAGGACTGCGGTGCACGCATCGTATGCGAAAGCTGTATAAAGGGAAAATTAGCTCGTAAACCTTTTCCAAGGAAAGCAGACAGAAAAACGAAGCGGCCTTTGGAACTGGTGCATACAGATCTTTGTGGACCCATGTAGACTGTGACTCCTGGAGGTAACAAATACTTCATGACTATAATAGATGATTACATTCGTTTTACAGCGACTTATTTGCTAAAAGAAAAATCGGAAACGGCTAATAAAATACGCCAATATGTACGGTGGACTAAAAAATTATTCGGTTACAAAGTTTCTGCCATTAGATCGGATGGAGGTAGAGAGTATGTCAACAAAGAATTACGATAGTTCTACGAATCCGAGGGAATAAAAACACAGTTCACGACTCCGTATACGCCGCAGCAAAATGGAGTGGCAGAGAGGAAGTCGCAGTCCACTTCTCAACGTGTCGAAAATCAATTATGTCCACGCCAACGTTCGTGGATCTGCAAGGTTTCATCGTTGACAGAAATTCCTTCATTGTGAAGGAGTTTGCCGCTCTCAGAGAGGGATTTATTCTCTCTCATTATATTTTCGAAAGCCCCGAGTCATGATATTTTCTTAGCAAAGCGGACAGACAGCGAGCATCCTGGTTGACGGCGAAACATAACAGATTGCAATAGGATGATGATTACGGAATGATTCGGTACAGCATGAGAAACGAGAAACGAGAATGGCTGCAGGATTTGCTCCTAGATGATGCGTGAGAGGATGTCTACGTCGAGAGCATCGACGTACACTACAAAGATATGGAATCTCTGCAGAAGTTGGACGCTACACATACTTTGCGTTATCAGAAACATGTGCTTTCTACAATGTATTCAAGCTATTCAATTGGTGGTACTGCCATAAAAAATAAACATATACTATCTATAGATATATCGTCGATTTTTTATTCCTCCTACCGAAAAACTCATTTTAATTGTAAGTTCTTTAAGATTCTTCCTGCGTATGCCTGCTACAGCAGTAGATATAATTTTTCATGACGCTACGTATGCCTGCCGCAGCAGTAGATATAATTTTTTTATAACGCTATTTTTGGTACGTCTGCTAACAATTTATATCAATTTCTTCTCGTGTAAGATATACTGTAAAACAATATTCTTAAGATAAATCACGTACATCCCCTACCTTACCCTTTTCGACTCCTATATATATATATATGGCTTAGATAGTTGAAAAATTAACTACCACAATGGAGCATCTTCTTGTTGATTTCATATACATCCACAGTATAATTTGTGTAAGTATATATTTTTTATTTACATATATTATTAAAGTGTTATTTTTGTCTTAAAATTTTTCTTTTTACAGCTATATTATAACGTGGATCTTGGGTGGCTGATGGAGAGGCCACTGATACATATGCGCGTGCCTCTTGCACAAATAAATTCTTGAGTGCGCGTATTTTTAATAAAAGAAAAAAAGTGTTAATTAATTTATTTGTTTCAGCGTTCAGTCCCTCTCGGAGATATTCACATTTATGGTTTCATCAACAAAGCGAACATAGTGAGACGTAGACGTCCGACAACGACGCGATAATGATGTTTGGCAAAACTATATGCCTGACAACTTGTTGGGCTTACTGTTTAAAGATGAATAAAAAAATAATATTTTTTGTATAACTAACAATAATAAATAAATATTTTTAAAAATATATTATTAATATTTTTTCTCATATTTCCTCTTTTGATCCTACATAATAAAATATAAAAGTGCGAGCGAGCGGGAAGCGCAAGCGAAGGAGGGATATATAAACGCGAACCGATAAGTGAGAGGACGAACGCGAGCGAAGATAGAGACGCGAACGGGAGCGAGAGAGAGAACGCGAACGCGAGCGCGCGAGCGGGAAAGAGAATTCGAACGTGAGCGAAGCGAACGGGAAATGCGAACGGGAGCTAGACAGAACGCTAAGACGAGCGAGTGGTAGTGGGAGAGAGAACGCGCGAACGCGAGCAAAGATGGAGATGCGCGTGAGCGAGAGAGAACGTGATCGAATGCTAGTGAGAACGACAGAGAACGCTAATGCGAGCGAAGAGGCCCCTCCCTGCGCCATAGTACTCACGATCGTAGGATCCCCTCCCCCTTCGCGGTCATAGCGCGCGTCCCTCTCACACCACGGATCCTGAGTACCCTCCTTCGCGATGTCATATTTCAAGGACTCCCCCTCTCCTCACGATGTCATATTTCATGGGACCTCCTTCGCGAATTTCATATTTCAAGGTCACCCCCCCCTTCGCGGTATTATATTTCAAGGTCACCCTCTTCGGAGGTATTTCAAGGTTATCCCCTCCTCCTGTGACATAATGCTCCCTCTCCCCCGTGACGTCTACCCCTCTCGCCCCGCGGTGTACCCCCCCCCCTGCCCCGCTCCCCCCTCGGAATCCCTGAGTTGAAACTGGCCTCTCCCTCCTATTTTCTAGACAACACATTTTTATGTTATCTTAACCCTTATGTCAATACCCAAGTACCTGGGTACCTACCTACGCATATATGGGTAAAATTTTTAAGTTTTCATGAAAATTTCTAGTAAAACTGACATTTCAGGGAGACAGGCCCGATGACCTTGACTTTGACATATATCATATTGTCAAGATCAACCTCCTGAGTGATCTTTAGAAAATTTTAGCCGTCGGTCATTTTTTGTTAAAAAGTAATTAACAAAAAACTTTAGAAAATATAGCAGTTATTTTGAATATTAAAAGGTATAAACGACTAATACTAATAAATACATGTACGAACGAAAATAAATCATTTAAAGTAGTGAATCTATAATTAATATATAAAATAGTTTTTTATTATAAATACAGAATATTCTGTTTTAACCAAAAACACAAACAGTTAAATAAGAAATATTCTCTGCTTTAATGGAAAACACAAATTTTAAAGTAATACATTCAATTGTAAGAATTTTTAATTGGATTAAAATTTAGATCCAATATTTCTTTAAAATAAACGCTATAACTATACACATCTATGTCGAAATTATTTGAATTCCTACACAATATAAAAACATAATATTTATTTGTAAGTATCAATAAGAAGTAGAAAAATTACCGCGTGATTTAAATAATAAAATCTATTTTTAATATTGCAATTCCTTTCATTTGTATATGCATTTCTTAAAGTGAAAGCTAAAATATGCAAAAATTGCTCGGAAATTGCATTTATACATGTATATGCAAAATTTAGACTAATCATTCTATTGTCGTCTTTGAAATTTATATCCCAAAACATTTTTCGTATAAATTTGCCTGTACCAAACCGAAGTACTGAAATACTTTTGCTTATTATTCGAAAATATGTTATTGCCGGTTCAGTTATCGATTAATAGTATTAATTTTTAGATGTGAAATTTTGCAAAATTCACTAATGCAATTTAAAAAATGCAATAAAATTTTTAAATCTAATCTATCTTCATGTTTTTTATATTAATCAATTCCTTTTATTATTCTACATCTAAAAGTATTAGAGTAAAGACATCGAAAAGTGAATATTTTATGAGATATTTCATATTTTATATTAAAAAGTATCATGACGAAATATCTCAAAAAATACTTAATGAAAATATACTCAATTATATTGTTTTGAAGGAGGTTACACGCAAGTGTGGAAGTAGAGGAACGTGAGAATCTGGCTAAGCGCAAAAGTGAAGTTTTAAGCGAGGAAAAGAGAAAGGCCAAGGTTATAATAAAACCAGAAAGGAAGGTGGAGAGGAGAGGAGAGCGGAGAAGTGAAGGGAAGGAAGAGGGCAGGAAGAAACGGACAGAAAGGGCGAAGAAAAGTGTATGCATGGCGAAAGAAGGTTAGAAGAGAAGTAAGGGGCGAAGATTTGTACTATCACGTGGTGACAGTACAAATAAGAATTGAAAGCGATCGATAACGATATCGATAGGAGATAAAGAAAAGAACCACAGGAGAACTACTGCCGGTAGCAATTACCGACGGTGTAACAAGGGAATTGTGAAAGAAGACGAATGAGTAAAGTAGGAGAAGGAGAGAAGGAAATAAGAAGAAGAGGAAGACCGACTCTGAGTGAGCAGTTGGGGAGACAGAGAGCAGGTAGCGCAAGCTCGATTCTTGACACGTTTAAAAGGAAAAGAGGAGAAGAAAAGGAGCAAGAAATAAAGCAGAGAAAGAATTTGCTAAGCAGTTTCAAAAAGCGAGGAAAATAGGAAGGTCGCCACCACAGGAGAAGATAGAAGATAGGAAAACAGAAGTGCAGAAAGAAAAAGAAAGGAAAGAGAAAGAAGAGGATTCAGATATGGACAAAATAGATAAGTTGACTGATATTATATTAACTATTAAAAAGGATACAGAGGATATTAGAAAAGCGCAGGAAGACACGAATAGGGAAATAAGAGATTTAAAAGAAGAATGGAAAAAAACAGGAGGCGTGGGAGAAGAAGGAGGAAATCGAATCGAGATTAAAAGAACTGGAGACCAAAAAAGAGCAAATGTTTAGAGAAATGTTGGAAAGATTAAGAGAATTAGAACAAAGAGAGGATGCAAGAGAGAGAAGAGAGAGAAGAAATAATATAATGTTAAGAGGAGAAGAGTTTCCGTGTGGTGGAACGCCAAAGGCAATTGCAAAGCAAGTACTGGGACAACACTTACAGGTGAAGGCGGAAATAGAGGAGGCTTTCTGGATAAGAAGAGGAAAAAAAGGGAGCGCATTGATAGCAAAATTAAAGTGGGCAGCAGAAGAAGGAAATAATGAGAAATAAATTGAAAAACAAAAAAAAATATATAGACAATGCTTGACGAAAAAAGAAAGACGAATACAAAAAGAAATAGCAGAAGTAGCAAGAGTAGAGAGAGAGGGGGGAGCAAAAGTTAAAATAGGATATAAAAAACTAAAGGTAAATGACAGAATAATCAGATGGAAGGAGGAAGGAGTAATGGAGGAGGTAAAATTTTGGAGAAGACAAAGCGTGACGGACCTCCAGAGCAAAATGCTCTTGAGATAAGCAACAAGAATATATAATAAAAAGTAGGAGATTCCATTAAAAAAATTGAAGGTGACCTTTACGTAACCTTTAAACAACTATCCAAGGTCAAATTAATGACTCTACCATATCCCCTCGAAACCATACAATTTTTGTCTGAAACATTTTTTCATATTTTCCATATTTTTCGAGATATTTGCCTGGAGCCCTTACAGAAAAGTAGTACAGATATTAGTAAAAAATATTTAGTAATTAAATATTAGAAATACGATATTATTTTGGTGAAGTAATTCCAGTACTTCAGAAATATTTAGCACTAGAGGAAAGTCGCCAATACTGGTACAGACCCCATAAAGCGGCATCCCCCTATTTCCCGGAAATTAAACATTACACTGTATAAATACCGATAAAAACATGGTCTCCTTAGATAATTAAGGAAATAGAAATCCTTAGTTCATATATTCGTGGTTTTTTTCTATATAAAATCTGATAAAAACGAATTTTTTAAGAGCAAAATAAAATTTTCACGATTTTCTCTTACAAATTGGATAGTTTAAACAATAGGGAATGTATTGTAGATAATATTGCACATTTTATATATTTGTAGCTTGATAAAACTGTTTTATTTATATATGTATCTGTAGGGATTTATTTTGGACAAACCTAGTTTTATATTTTGCTTACTTCTTATTAGAGATAGCGCGCTCCTACTCGTAGAGAGCAGTACGATCCGTTTTATTGACCTTCTTGGTATAGCTTTACGTTTAAGTTCTTCTTCGATAGATTTAATAGTCGTATCCCACAAGTCTTTTGTAATAAAATTCTAATTTGTCGTGGATAATACCGAGTCACCTCAATTCTAAACCCAACAGTATCTGTCATATTTGCTTCTGCTGTGCCTCTCGACGCAACAAGAAAATTTTGGGATTCGTTTCGCCTTAAGAGTTAGAACTCAAGGAGTGCAGATAGGAAATCTTCCAGGTTTCAGCAATCAACACGTTAGCTAGATATCACTTACACTTATATTTCGAAGGTTCGTTATTCTTCTTACAGAACGCGTCCGCGTTCGACGATAATTTCCGTGTCGCGATTAACACAGTAATAACTTTTGACTTTGATATTCGTGATAGTTTCGTTATAGATTTTCCCGTTATGAATCTGTTATAAGTTCGTTATAAATTCATCTTAGATTCTCCCGCGAGTGGCGATTAGGCGGGCGCTTTTATAGTGCCATTTGTCAGGAATTTGGGTGGGGTGATACTTCTTAATAGAATCATATTTGGTAAATGCTGTCAGTCGTCCACGGTCTCACGGATTGATTTCTATATCTCAGCAATCTTGCATTTCCGCTCGCCTATGGCATGAGCGTTGTTATGCCGTTGAAAATGCAAGCTTGCACTGTGGTAGCTTCTGAGCTACAACATCCCTCCCTCGTTAGAAAGAAAAACGAAGGTACAGAGTTTTTCTACTTTATGCATATATAAAATTCCCATTTTAGAAACGTGTACTATTGCTGCGATTAAGGATAGATCTAGGTAATTGAAATTCATCTTCCGCGTTTACATTTAATGTTACACGGTTCACTGGCTTGCTTCGTTTTTTCTTCCAAATTATTATTCCAACTATTATTATGGCTATTATTATTAACAATGTGGTTCCGCCTGTTGCCATTGGGTAAATAAAGTGTGGCGATTGAAAATTAGAGCTTTGATTTTTGTCTAAATTCACTTTTATTTCGTCTAGTTATTTGTTTAATTCTTTCATTTTTGAAAAATTTTGACTAATCTCTTTTAATTTTATTTCTCGTATTTCATTAGTATTATTCTCGAACTTATATTATCTCGTAGTAATGAGATATTATACTGAGGCAAGTATGACTCTATCTTTGCTTCATACGTTCTCTTTTGCGATTTTATTACAGTATTTTCTGTTACGAGTTTGCAGTTATTTTTTAATTTAATTCTGCCAGGTTTTTCAATCGTTTCCTTTATTTCTCCGTGGTCTTTACAATGTATAGTAATTATTTGCTTATTTACTGATGAATATAACCACGAGTTATCCAATGTTATCCAAATGCTATGATTTGACGTTATATTTTTAATCTTACAATCTTTATAATAATCCTTAATTTCTAAGTAAGTTTTTATTTCACAAATGGAGTTTGTATCCACGCGATATATTGGATAGTTTCGTGTACACAAGTATTCGCTGCTAATTTCTATACATTTTCGCAAATCGTTATTATTAAATATTATATATGTATGTCGTTCTGTATCGATAGCTATAAAGGGATTAACGACATCTATAAGGGTAAAATTGTTTTCGTGATTTGGAGTGGGTAATGGAATTACTTTTATTATTTCATATTTTTGTAGTGAAGTTAAAGGAAATCGTAGAATGGTATAAATATTTTC
This sequence comes from Tetramorium bicarinatum, assembly GCA_928718305.1. Taxonomy (NCBI): domain Eukaryota; kingdom Metazoa; phylum Arthropoda; class Insecta; order Hymenoptera; family Formicidae; genus Tetramorium; species Tetramorium bicarinatum. The sequence goes on from OV788325.1 coordinate 20,987,322, forward strand.
AGTATCGCAATACGCTCTTATTGTCGCTCTTACATTCTTCCTTTTTTACTCTAAATGGAAAGTAAAGTCCCTCTGGTAATTGAAAATTCGCATCTTTAAGGCCTTCTATTATCTGATCAATAGGCGTTAATCGAGGATGCATAATTCCTTTTTGTACTGACGTTATATATTTTAATATATCTTCGATATCGCGTGTTAAATCTGCTAATATCGCATTGATTATTATAAAGTTTTCGTGTATGTTATTTTGTCGTTCACTTTCTAACAATTGTGTTGTTAGAATTTTTGTTGTATATGCGAGGAGGTATTCGTTATTTTGTATCGTTTTTTCTGTCTCGTCAATGTGAGCTATAGTTACGTGCACTTTAATTTGATTTTTTATTGAATGTTGTGTTACTTGTTGTGCGTCATGTAGCATCGTCAACTGTTCGTTTATTAGTTTTTCGTCATTAGCGTCCATAGTTCCAAATAATGATTTGGCAACTGAGCCTATTCCGTCAATTATTCCTCTTTTCTGTATTGTTGGTTGTTTATATATAGAAATTATTCTTTTTATTAGACGATTCGTCCTTTGATATTCTTTTTCTACAATAGCATTGAAATTTTCACATGTTTCTCTTTTCGCGACTGCTATTATCTTGCATAGATTTTCTGTTTTTTGAATATATATTTCTAGTTGTGCTAACCTTCTCGTAAACGTTGTAATATTTATTTTGATGACTAATTTCCAGGATGATTCCACTTGATATAATTTTTCTAGTTTCTCGAAATATATTCCTGGGTGATGAGTAAAGTTTTCGATTTCATATAACGTTTTCGTTTCGTTAGGTTCTTCTGCGAGAATAATGTTGTCCCCAGTATAATTCTGTAATGTGATACAAGATTATTTATTATTTTATTTATTCTTTTTAAAGTATTTATTTTATTATTTTTGTTCTGTTAAGTTTTCATTATAAAGTTTTTTATTTTAAGACTAGCTGGATGCTGTACATCGTTGCACTACAGCTATCTCGCACCTGTTCGTATTTTGCTTATGGTATTAGTTTCTATCAGTTCTTCTCGTCTTTATTTTTATCATATAGCAATTCTCTGAAGTCTACTTTTTAATTTGTCAGCGTTTTTGAGATCTCTTTTCGTTGCTGTTGCCGAGTGCGTTTTCAGTAGTGCCTCGTCTGTCTACTTGTGCGGTTTGCGTACGCTTTTTTGGTAATTCTGTCAATATGGTTGGTTTTAGTGATTTTTTTCGGAAGCATTCGGGGAGTCGAGGAGAATTTCCAGAACGGTGTTGAGGAGGATGCTACCCCTTCTCTTCTTGTGGATCTTCCCGTAGAAGATAATGACTTTGGGGGTCCTCCTGCGGAAAATGAGAGGGATTTCGAGGTTCCTCCTATGGGGAACGTCGTGGTTTCCGATGGTATTCCTGCTGGAAGTGAGGAGTCTCTCAAGGAAAATGCGGAATCTTCCGGCACTCTTGACGATCTTGTCCGGGAGGTAGTCGGCTTAGTTATCGCCGATCTTGGTTTCGGCGATACCGGCGACGCTGAGTCTGAGCGTGAGGAGGACGGCCTCGTTCGGTCGCTTGCCGATGCCGTCGTTTCTGCACTTCTCGTACCCGGTGCTAATGAATTTGATGTCGGGGAATTTGAATATTTTTCCGACGGTTCTGGCGACTCCGAGTTCGAATACGAGTGGGAGGTTTTTGTGCGTGGGCCTCCCGTCAGGCGTCGTGCTCCCCGCGACTCGGATGACAAGGACATCAACCAAGTTGATTAAGTGCTTCTCTGTTTTAGTTATTTAAGTGCTTCTAGTTTTAGTGTAGTTTAGTGTAGACCTAAGTGTTATTTTTAAATATTTTAAGTGTTTTTCTTCGCCTGATTGAATTATTTTTCTTCGTCTGGTGAGTTTTTCTTTTTTCATTTATTTATTTGTTTATTTAGTATATTATTCTATTCGCTTATATACGCTTTGAGCCTATTCGCGTGCGTATATAGCTTTCTGCGACCCATTTTTATCATGTAATTTACATCTAAGTTTTTCTGTAGTATTGTATATGGGCCGGTCCATAGGGCGTCTAATTTTTTAGATCGTCCGCGGCGAAGCGTTTCGTCGTATAGTAAAACTTTGTCCCCTACTTTGAATTTAATTTCTTTGGATTTTTTATCGTGATATTCTTTTGATTTCCGCTTTTCTTCTTTTAATCGTTCTTTGGCGATTTGATTCGTTGCTCGTAGTCTCTGTTTTAATTCTTGTGCATAATTTTCGAAAGTATAAGATGGTTTTGGTGGATGTGCTACGGCTGATGGTAGGGTAGCTGGATGTCCATATACGAGTTCGAACGGTGTATATCCCGTAGCTGTATGTGGCGTCGTATTGAACGTAAACATAGCATATGGTATCCATTCGTCCCAGTCCGTTTGATCTTCATTAATATAATGACGAAGGTACTCGGCTAGAGTTCGATGTGAACGCTCGAGAGCTCTATTACGGGATGATAAGCGATTGTTTGTATCTTCTCGATTTTCAATAGCTTGCATACGTCTTTGAACATTTCGCTTACAAAATTTTTTCCTTGATCGGTCAATACTTTCTCTGGAATTCCATGTTCAAATACTATTTTTATAACAAATTTTTTGGCAATCGTTGCGGCTTCTTGATTCGATATCGGTATTGCTTTACTGAATTTCGTTAGACAGTCTTGGAATGTTAATATATATTTATTCCCTGCATTCGTTATCGTCAGTGGTCCTACAATATCAAGTGCGCATTTTTCAAAAGGCTTATCGGGCGTGTCTGTCAATACGAGGGGCGCCCTTGGTTTAATTTATTTTTTTGACAAAAATCGCATTTAGCGATATATTTTTCCACGTTAGTTATACCAGACCAGATATAATTCATTCGTATTCGCTTTAATGTACGTTCTTTTTCTTGATGTCCACCAGTTGGAGCATCGTGATATTCGTAAATTATTTTTTGCTTTTCATCTTCGCTATAAATTCGTGGATTGTTAATTTCTTCATCTTTTTTATTAGTATTTTCTGAAATACATACAGTGGCTGCAACATTTCTGCTTAATGCATCGGCATTTACGTTCGTCTTTCCAGACTTGTGGATTATTTCGTAATTATATTCTTCGAGTTTTAATCTCCAGCGGATTAATCTTGATCCGGGATCGTTTACGTTAAATAAATATATCAGTGGTTTATGGTCGGTAACTATTTTAAATTTAGTTCCATATAAATATGGTTTGAAATGTTTTACTGCCCATACAATAGCAAGTAATTCTTTTTCAGTTGTATTATAATTTCGTTCGGCTCGCGATAATACGCGGCTAGCATAGGCGATCGGGCGATCTTGACCTACCTATCTTGAGATAATATAGCGCCGACGGCGTAATCCGATGCGTCCGTGGTGATAATAAATTCACGAGTGAAGTCGGGGTATCTTAGCACGGGCGCTGTGGTTAATTTATTTTTTAATGTATCAAAAGCGTGTTCAGAGATCCACATAAATTTTTCTTAAATCTTTCTTTGTTAATTTTGTCAGAGGTTTGGCTATTTTGGAGAAGTCTTCTATAAATCTTCTATAATATCCAGTTAATCCAATAAATGATTGGATATTTTTAACTTTTTGTGGTGTGGGAAATTTCGTATTGCTTCTAGTTTAGATGAATCGGGTAGGATTCCATCTTCTGTTATCACGTGTCTTAAGTAGATTACTTCCTTGCGCAAAAATTCGCATTTGTCGGGTTGCAGTTTCAAATTGCCATCTCGTAATCTTTTTAATACTTCTCTTATTCGTTTATTATGCTTTTCTAAACTCGGACCGTAAATTACTATATCGTCGAGATATACTAAGCATTTTAATCCTTGAATGCCTGTTAAAATCGTATTCATGAGTCTTTGGAATGTGGCTGGCGCGTTTTTTAAACCAAAAGGCATTCTATTAAATTCAAAATGACCATGCGGCGTAGAGAAAGCTGTTTTTTGCGTTCGGCCATTGGTATCTGATGATAACCTGAAGCGAGATCTAACGTAGTAAAGTATTTCGCATTCCTTAGTTGGTCCAGTATGTCTATTATATTTGGTAATGAGAATGAGTCGCCTATTGTGAGATTATTTAATCTTCGAAAATCTATTACTATTCGTAATTTTGCTTTGCCGGACGCGTCAGTTTTCTTTACTACCAATAACGGCGCGTTCCATTGGCTGATGCTGGGTCTTATTATTCCGTGATCCAGCATTTCACGTATTTGGCGATTTACTTCTACTTTATGTTTTTCTGGGAGGCGATATGGCCTCACATTCACACTGGATGAATCCGTTCGTGTGGTTATCTGATCCGCGATTCTTTCCGTGCATGTCAGTGGTTCTCCGTCCAGATGAAATACATCACTGAATTCTTCACATATGTGCATTAAACTTTTCTTTTCTTCTGCATTTAAATACTCGGTTCTTAGTAGATTTTTTATTTGCACTTCACGGGAAACTTCTGGTAAAATTTTTTCGCAAGATTTCGTGGTGTTAATGGGTAGCTTTTCCGTCATTTGGTCTATTATTATTTCTTCTATTATTACTTGCGGTACATTTATTTTTACCGTATCCTCCGTAGTATTTAAGATACTCACGGGGTACGTAAATTCACGAGGTTTTACTAAACAGTTCCCGATAAAAATTCCGAGTGCCGTTTCTTCGGCTTTTGTTACTCCGATTACATTTCGATTAGTGGTTACTTGTACGATTGTTTCGCTGCGCGGTTCTAAGGCTATTCTTCTATACGGATAGAGTTTGAAATTTGTGCCTCCGATTATTACTTCTTTCGATTGATAATCGCATGTAGCCTTGTGTCGCTTAATAAAATCGGCTCCTAGAATTCCATCATATTCCATGACGTTATCGTTAATAACGTAAAACGGATGTTTAATTATGCCATTTATTAATGTGACATTTATATATGTCTTTCCGAGGATAGTGATGGAATGTCCTGTGATTCCAGTCAATTCGATTTTTTCCTTGTAAATTTTCGTTTCTCCTTTTAATGTTTTTAATTTTAAGAAGGATATAGTGGCTCCTGTATCAAATAAAAAATTAATTCGCTTTTTCTCGGCTTCTCTAACGGGCAAAGATATTAAATCTAACCCGGTGTCTATTTTACTTCTCACATGAGTAATTCGATATTCGGCCACGATGCGCGTAGTCTTGGTACTTGCGTCTTCTTCGCTTTCGTTATTGCTATCGTGCGTTGCTGAGTTCCTCTTATCACTCTTAGCGCCTTGTGGTTGTTGTTATTATTACGAGTGATTTTATTTATGTTCGTTCCTCGTTGAATCGAGCCATCCTTGCTTGATCGTCCGTTCAGCAACCAGCATTCATCGCGCAGGTGTCCGGTCTTTTTGCAGTACTTGCAAAATTTGCTCACGGTATTAATTCGTGGATGCCCTTCGGCTTTAGGTAAAGAGAATTTATTCGTTTGTCGTTACTACGACATTCACGTTCGTAATGGCCTATCTTTCCGCATTTTCGGTATTGTGGTGTTGAACTTTTAAATTGTCTATTTGCATCGGTTCTTCCGCGATTTTGATAATTATGTCGCAGACTCGATCCCTTAACTTTTTCTTCTGCGCTAGCATCGGTGATTGCTTCTTGTAGCGTATTGTACTTCTGGGTACGAACTAATAGTCTTATTTCGTCGCTCAATCCTATTTGATAATTTTGTAATGTCTGTCTTTTTATCGTCTCTAGTATAGTACGTTGCTGTTCGAGGGAATGTTCCCCTTCTTCTATCATAGATTCGTATAATTTCATTGCTAATATATCCACTCGTCGACCGAAATTTTGAGCACTTTCGCCATTTCGCTGTTTGAGCGAGTTAAATTCAATCTGGAGATAAGTAGTACTTTGTTTACTTAGATATTCTCTTTCTAGCGCGATTTTTAATTCTTCATAGTTACGGACATCTCTAGTATGAAAATCTAGTAACGCCTTTCCTTTTAATTTAGTACAAACAATTTAGTACAAACAATTGCTTCTAATAATGTCTGCTCTTCCGTAGGTTTAATATTTTTTATCACGTAATTGCTCGCGCTTAAAAATTCTCGGATGCGACCTCGCGACGTGCCATCGAACTCCGGTATCATGTCTCTAGCTTCCTTCATTCGTCGGTAAACGGTCGATGGTCCAGGTTGGTATCGTATGTCATCGCGCGTACGCCCGTATGTAACGTCCATAGTGTTACCATGTGATTTGCGATATGATCTGCCTTGTCCTTCGCGATTAAATTCGTGCCGTTCTTCGAGATTATTTATGCGCATTCGCATTTCTCTAAATTCTTGCAGGATCTCGTATAATAACGAGGCTTCTCCTTGCTCCATGTGAGTGACGGTTCTACTAGGTCCGGCCGCTTCGGCGTCTGCTGTTCCGCGATTTCGTGTATTTAAATTTTCGTTTCCTTCTCTATCCGCTGACATACTTGCTGGAAGGTCAGAGGTAATTTTTGCCATTTCTCTTTGATATTGGTATATTTCCTTGGGATCAAATATACTACTGTCGTAAGACGTAAGAGAGAATTCGCGCCTGAGACTCGCCTGGCTGGGAGTTCGGCTTAGATAAGGTCGCGTACGTTCAGTCAGTCTGTCGCTGATCGGGTACGTCGAATGCTAACAAGCTAGTGTCAATTTCTGTGAATGGGAATTTGCGCTCGTTTATGACGTTAACCGGTAATTGCCTATCACTATTTGTTGGGTCGTTTTTTGACAAGACCACGTTTGTTAATATTTCTTCGAGAGCTTCGGTCGCGATTTGCATGGGAGATCGCTGGCTTATTTCAAGCGTGCGTTGCGTTGATTCACTTAACAGCCACGATTTATTCGGTTTGCTTTTCGCGTTATTATTATTGGACATTCGCGTCACTAAATTTTACAAATGGATCGACTTACAGTATCAGAGCGGTTCGCATGGTGACGTACAGCTTTCCTCGCTGATCCCACGAAGTGTCTCGTTCCGTGCGAGCGTAGACTGCTACTGTCGTCGTGTTGTCCCGATGTTATCCTGCACATCGTTTGGTCCGGTGATGACTCGGAGTCCTGTTGTCGTCGACGATTGGCAGGTATCACGGTCGTTGACTGTGCTGCTGATACGTGTCTTGTGTCCACACTTGTGTAAGATAACACTGGCTGCTGGGTACTGACCCTCGTTGTAAGGTGATATCTGTCTGTTGTCACCGTCTCCTCTCGAGAGAGCGAAAGAAAGATATGTTTTTCCTGCCTGTTACCATTGCGCGGTTTCACAGGTCTTTGCTGCTGTTCTCCTGGCGGTGAAGCTCGTTTTTAAGTGTGAGCTTCCCTTGTAAGCTTTTCGTTAGCTCACTACACCATACGGCACTAATCGATAATGTGCTTAACTTTCGATATCATAACCAGGTTTGTGAACTTGGAACCCCACTTAAACGAAAGTCTTTTCTTTTACTATAAGTGTTAGTTTTGTTTGTAGTTGTTTGTAGTGATTTTGCTTTTGATTGTAGTTGCATTGTTCAGCTTATAGTTGCGCGTAAAAAATTAAAGTCAAGATTTTTGAAATTCGCTTTTTCCATGTAATTCAGAATCGTTTGTAGTTGTTTGTAACGATTTTCCTTTTGTTTGTAGTTGCATCGTTCAAAAGTTATAAACATTTGTTTAAATATACAAAGCGGAAACTTTGTTAATTATTAAGATTTTCCAAATGCACTTTTTCTATGTGAATCAGAATCGTTTGTAGTTATTTGTAGTAATTTTTATATCATTTGTAGTTGTACCCTTATGAGATATAGTTGTTTTAATAACAATTCGACAAGAGCAAACTTCATTAACTATGAAATTTTCTTTAAATTCACTTTTCCTAAGTCATTTAGAATTATTTGTAGTTGTTTGTAGTAATTTTTCTTTCGTTTGTAGTTGCACCGTTCAAAAGTTATAAACATTTGTTTAAATAGAGGAAGCGTGATTTTTGTTAATAATAGAAATTGTCCAAATGCGTTTCTTCTATGTGAATCAAAATCGTTTGTAGTTATTTGTAGTACTTTTCATTTCGTCTGCAGCTACACTACACAAAAATTATAATTATTTAAATAATTTGCCACGAGAGATCCTCATTAATTCTTAATCTGTACTACTATTTACGGCATTCTTAAAATATCGGCGAATTATAACAAACGTGTTTTTCAATAAGTAAAAGTTTCTAACTGTTCGATAGCGTTTCGCTTCCTCGGGAGTGATCGTGTAGATCCTCGTAGAGTCTCGTAGATTTTGGTGGATTCTCGTAGAACCGGCGTGGCAATGGTCAGGAATTTAGATATGAGAAGTGCTAAGCAGCCGATTTAAGATGAGAAGTGCTACGCACCCATATTGTGTCTCTTGTGAGACGATTAAGATAGAATAGCGGCGCGTTGCCGTACGAGAAGTGCTACGTACCCAAGCCTTGACTTCTGAGATAAATACGGTCTTTTTGCGTATTGAGAAGTGCTGAGCACCCGGTTCGAACAGAGCACACGGTGTCTCTGTTATTCGATAGAACGTCGTGATTTTAAAGAACACTCGAAAAACTAACACTCGTACTCGTAAAAAGAAAGTGCGATTATGAAATTATGCTTCTTCCTGCGTCGTCAAAACAACCGCCTAGAGATCGGGGTGGAGTCCTTCCTGTCTCGAGCCGGAAGGAGGCCCCCTTTTCTTACTACTCGAGACGTGCGGCGTCTTACTAAGAATTTAGAGCCCTAAATGCCGACCGCCACCTGAGTCTACGCGTGTTCTCTTGAGAACGGCGCGGTAGTTTTAAACACTAACAAAATTTAATAAAATTCAAGGAGCTCCTTTCATGTCGCTAAATACACTAATCAATTTAAAAAGTAACTTACTGTAGAATAGGTAGCTTTAAGCCCAAAATCTTTACTAATCAAAAAACTAATGCTATTAGAAGACTTATGTGAACCTAGCACTCGATATTTAAAAATTGAACTTTTTTTATCGGAAATAACAGCATTTCATTCGTAGTTGTATGTAGTAACAGTAATTTCGTTTGTAGTTTCACCAATTAAAAATAATAAAAAATTAAAAAATGAGTTGCACCCGACATTAAGATATCGCAAATCCGTTTGTGGGTATTGTTACATGGCAATGATTTTTTTATGTTCGTATTTTTATGTTCGTATTGATCTCCTAAAACACGACTTTGACACCAATCTTGACATTTATCGTGACTTCCAAAAGCATGTGGAACAATATTCTCTATTGCTAGTTTTACTTTTTCTGAATCACCCTTATTTTGTTTAACAGAGTGAGAGAAACATTTAGAAAAATATTATGTAAGTTTTTGAGGTAGTTTCATCGTATATAAAGAACTTGTGAAACTTTTTAATGTATGATTATAATCCGACCATTTTTCTACTTTATGAAAAGCTTGTCTACGAACTGCAGCTATTGTATTAGAATCGTCATCTCCAATTAAAACGTTTACTTGAACGTTTTCTTCTTCAAACAATGGATTATTTGTCAATAATTCTACAGCCATATCTGACTCCATTGCCTTTGCTGAACCTTGAAAATTTAATCGACAGTCATGATCATCTTTAGAATGACCTTTTTTTACAAAAACGATCTTGACATCGAACTGCATATGAAAGCACTTTTCCTGAAGAATAACCGATAACAGTTCCGTGACTTGTAATATATGTATATAATATACAACTGTATTGATTTAAGCTATTTAAAAAAATAATTGTTCATTTGCCAAAAATATTTTTGGAAAGATAGGACAGACAGGATGGCACAAGATAAGACAAGATCTCACGTTTGATAAATTATATTTGATAACTTAGACCTACCAAATAAATTATTATACGAATGGCCTGTACCTCGTCTTTGCCAGCCGACATCAAAAGATTCTTTCAAATTTACTTTTTTGTTAGATAAATCTTCTTCATTATTATTGTTAATATTTCCATGTACTACTTCCATTCTAAATATATACATTCTCAATTTGTTTTATGAACATACTTATGCCTTTTATTAATGTATACCTAAAGTCTCTTATTGTTATAACTAAATATTTATAAAGTATAATGCGACATTTTGTTTCACATTTAATTGCAATTTATGAAATAATTTATTAGAACATAGAAAATAAAGGACAAGATGAAACGATTAGACGATGAATTAATAAAACTTTTACATTTGCTTGTTACATGGTGTCTATTAATATTATTTAAAAAATAGATCAAAACAATTTTTTTATTAATTTCAAAAAATATGTACAATTTTTTTCTGAAAAATATTTGAATATTATTGATTAGTTTTGAATAAGAAAACTTACTTTTCTTGCTTTTCTATCGCTTTTAGTGTCAGCTTTTTTTCTAATTTAATACCTTCAATGCATGACTCTTTTGCTACAGCTTCAATAGCCTACTATTCTTTCACGTCTTTTTAATAATGAAGAACTTACAGCTGGTATATTTAATGACGTCAATAAGGTATTCAAATGACTTTCACTAAAACCTCCATCAAGTATTGTTCGAAATCGGATCTTTCATGTAAATCGGCGAAGTATTCGGAAAATTTTGTTTTCTTGAAATTTTCGTTTATCTCGCTCCGAATATTTCGCCGATCACTTGTTCTGCGTGTGTCCTTTGACACAAACACCTGCTTCTAACGTCGCGTCACTTGTTTTCGACCATCGTTACGACCAATCAGAGCATCTTATAAAAACCGTCGGTCGATCCGCGAACGGCTCACTGCCGAATTCCGAGTTTAGTTCTCGAGCACGTCTCGCCAGCACGAGACCTCGAGACTCTCTCGCAATTCGTTGCATTGCCAGGTCTCCGTACGCCTGCTTCGCCCGCGACGGAACCATCAAATTCGAAACTGCATCACTTCTCTGTGCTCTCAGTAACTGTGGTGCAAGTGACTCTCTGTCACAAGCTCAAGAACAATCGCATTACAAGCTCGGTGCATCGAGCGCCGGATTTTCTGAAGCGCGTCCAAATCGCACGTATCTACGCCAGCTCGTTACGAGCAAAAACGTTGTCCGTCTGTGTGGAAAGTAAAGTGTCTAAAGAAAATTGAACTTGTTTTTTTGGTGCCTTCCCCGCTCTTCGTTACGCACAAGCTTCGAAACGCCGTCCTCGCACCTCGCGGGCTCAGAGCTGAGCCATTCGGTCAAAAGTGTGAACCGATCGCGTCGCGATCGGACATTCGCAATCAAGTATATAAAATGTAATACATAACATCAAACAGATACTAATAAATTTTTCAGACAATATTACACAATAATCAGAAATATTCAGAAACATACCAAAGGCAAGTTTTGAATTTATAGGACATTTCTTTAAATTATCCTGTTCATACAAACTTTATATTCATTGTAACACTTCATACACTGAATAATGAAAATACTAACTATTCTATGTATATTTTTGTTATTCTATTATTTCGGTATTCTATTATTAAGAGATAAAGGTAACTGATAATTTTTACACCATAAGTGATCCCCTAATGTATTTAAATCAATTATTCGGCGTGTTTTTGAAGAACTTGGTTTTAAATATAAATGTTCTTCTTCCTGTAAGAAACATAAAATAAAAAATAAACATTTTTATTTTATGTAAAATACAATTTTTTTCAATATTATATCAATATAATTCTGTATCCAGTCAGAAACGGTAATTAAACCGATGTCAATTCCATTTTTATTTTTTACTGATTACTGATGAGAATTAATTACTGCATAAAATATAAATAAAGAGCAACTCTACTAATCTCGTCAATTTTTTTCTTTCTTATTTTAACTATTGTATTTAATAATTTTTCTCTGGCATCTACGACTTTCTTTTCTGCAAATTGTCCTTTGTTTTTACCTCTAATTTTTCTAATATTATGTTTGGGAAGTATTTTTTTCGTTTCCTTCATATGCGTTACATTTTCCAATCTCAAGATAAACAACAAAAGATTAAATTGCCTGCATGTATAGCAGACGATTGCAATGTTGTCAAATCTACATAACGTTTACACTTCTCAGGTCATATTAATATCTAAAAGATATGTTAATTTGAAAGAAAGTTATTGAAAACTTATTTATTTTATCTTTAAAATAATTTATTTTTATAAATTATTTATTCATATACTTTGTATATTAATTAAATAATAGTTTGTAACCTTTGTGTCTATTGATTAGAGAATCGTGCATGAACCACTTTAAACCTTCTTACCCCAGGACAGGACCATGTGCTATCTCGAGGAAGGAGCGAGGTTGGGTTTTGTAGCGAATTAATGGTTATTTAAAGTTTGATTAAATTTTACATACTAGTTTATTCATAGTTAAGCAAATTGGATTGCAAAACTAAGTTTCAAGTTAAGGTTAATAATTAAGGTTGCAAATTGACTTATAATAATATTTGGTATCAGATTGAGTATAATAGTAATGCATCGAGGTCTCGTATAAAGCCCGGTCTACATAAGCCGCAGTTCGCAAAACGCATGACACACGCACAGTCTACATGTCAGTCTAACTTCTCTGTATATAGAGGTTAGATTGACATGTAGACTGTGCGTGTGTCTTGCGTTTTGCGAACTGCGGCCTATGTAGACCAGGCTTAAAAATTTAGAAGCTTAATTAATTTGTTACATGCGTGCGTGCGTGCGTGCGTGCGTGCGTGCGTGCGTGCGGGCGTGCGGGCGGGCGGGCGTGCGGGCGTGCGGGCGTGCGGGCGTGCGTGCGTGCGTGCGTGCGTGCGTGCGTGCGTGCGTGCGTGCGTGCGTGCGTGCGTGAGTGTGAGGAGATGTAGAGACGGGAATGTGAGAGCGAGATTAAATAAATGACTCGGAGGTTTGATAACGCCCGTCGCTTAATGGGTGGTTCCTTTATATCCTCCTCGCCTTCCGGCTGAGATTCAGCGCGGACAGGAGGATCAGATCCCTGGTCTTCAGGTGTATTGGGAGGACTCTCTGGACCAGCTTCCGTCTCTTCCTGTTTCAAAGACGGAGTAGGAGAATAGGACGGTGCCCACTCGTCTTCCGAGGGGTGTGGGGGTAATAGGGGATGAAGGTATCGGTGGGGGAGTGTCTAGGAGGGTTTAGAATGTGAGGGGATTTGGTGGAGAAATCTTAATTCCGAAGAACCTTCTAAATCCCCGTCGTCCACCCGGTCGAGGAAATCATCTAATTTTTGTAGAATTCGACCTAGTTCTCGATCGAATTCGTCATCGATTGGTTGGAAATTCACTAAAACGTTGTTCCGTAGTGACGCGATCCACCAAAAATTTCAAATACCGGGAGGAAGAATATATTTAAAATGAATTAACTCACTTTCGATGGCAGCTGTCTCTGAAGAGTTTCTCTTCGAAATCTTCGAAGTAGCTCAGGCATCTCTCTCTCTCTCTCTTTCTCTCTCTCCCCCTCTCTCTCCCCCCCCCCCTCTCTCTCTCTCTCTCGAGTGGAGATTGGAGATTTGGAGGATATGTGGCTGAATGATATAGATATAACTGTGCTAACTGCTAACTGCCTAAATTGAATTGCGAACTATGCTTTGGTTCCGCCGAATCGTGCTTTTTATAGGAGATTTTGGGACAGATTGCTTATTCTAAACTTAAATCTAATTGCATAAAATACGTAACACACACACGCACGCATGCACGCACGCACGCACGCACGCACGCACGCACGCATACATGCGGTTTGAGCAGTTAGCAGCGTCAAGTGCGATTCGAAGCACTTGGCATCTTTTTTATCTTGTATTAAAAAGGTAATTTTTTAATTATATCATCTTCTGTAGTATTAAACACAATAACAGTTCTTTTTTCATGGATGCGTATACTTGGAGTCTTTTTTACCTTTTTTAAAAAAGTAATTTTTTTACTGTAGTACTGACATTTATCAAAAATGTATTGAATTACTAAACATATGTAGAAAAACATATTGTGATTACAGCGTTAGTGGACACATTTGACAGGAAACGCATGTAAATGAATTGTGATAGACGAAACATTGCAGAGTAATGAAATTTGATATCTCTTAGTGAAAATGTAAAGTTAAAAATACTTTTAATGCATGAATATTTACTAAGAATATTTAATTAATATACATATGCTAATTATAACCAGGCTTAAGGGGATGCTGGAGTGACGGCCAAACTTGATCGGGGTCGATAATCTAGAATATGGTATAAACATTTCCTACATTATCGATCCTAGCTCAAGCATGTATATACATTGCACGCTTGTGCCTGCAATGTTGCCGCCTCGATTGTTTACAATACGAGAAGGACAGATATATGATCTTTCGTCCTTTTCCTCTCATTGTTACCAAGAATCTCGATGTTGCCAAGATTCTCGATGTTCTGAGACGGCTAGAGCATCCGAATTTCCTTTTACTAGGCACTGCAGGGCCGCCCTACAAATTGTGGGCCCCTCACCCTGATAATATTTTAATAAATATTAAAGTCGCGTATTATTTTAATACATATAATAATATAACGACTTTATTATATCTTATGAAAGAAATATATTCAATAATTTGTACTAGACTTGCATAATACTATTTTTGTCTTGAAGTGTGACTAAAATTACAGTATTATATAAAATCATAATCTATGATTTTGAATATTGAGAAAATGGATTGGGCTTCTCCAGCGTCCATTCTTGTGAGAGAGCAACCAATAAATTTTACAATGATATTTATGCTAACCAGTATCATCATAAAAATGAGATGCTTCTAATTTTTATTAAAATCAGTACCATCAAAGAGACTCATTTGATTTTTATTACAAAAATCAGTACCGTCAAAACAGACGTTTCTGATTTTGATTGTGCCATTCAAAATGAAGACTGAGACTTCAAACTCATGTTATTTCAAGATAATATGAATTTAGCCATTGAGAACATAGAATGGGCCCCCTCAATGCCCATTCTCATGAAACGTAACCGAAAATTTTTCGTTTTTCCATTCACATTTGATATATATATATATATATATATATATATATATATATATCATATGTATATATAAGTTATGTACTTCATTTTTTCTGATAACTCTATCATAGTTTTTGCAGTGTGCAATTAAATTTCTATATAAAAGCACAATTACAATATTCTTTAAAATAATGTCATTTAAAGAATATTTAGGAAGAATATCCTGTCTCGGAAAAGGCAAGAGTTAATGCCTTTTTCAAAATAATTTTAGTATTTTAATAATTAATAATAACCACCATACAATAAACGATTCTAGTTTTTTTAATAAATAATAATAACTAGCATACGATGAACGCCTCCGGTTTTATTAATAAATAATAACCAGCACACGATGAATGCCTCTGGTTTTTTAAATAAATAATAATAACCAGCACTCAATGAACGCCTCCGGTTTTTTTTAATAAATAATAACCAGCACACGATGAACGCCTCAGGTTTTTTTAAATAAATAATAATAACCAGCACACGATGAACGCCTCTGGTTTTTTTAAATAACTAATAATAACCGGCACACGATGAACGCCTCCGGTTTTTTTAATAATTAATAATAACCGGCACACGATGAACGCCTCCGGTTTTTTTAATAATTAATAATAACCGGCACACGATGAACGCCTCCGGTTTTTTTAATAAATAATAATAACCAGCACACGATAAACGCCTCTGGTTTTTTTAAATAAATAATAATAACCGGCACACGATGAACGCCTCCGGTTTTTTTAATAAATAATAATAACCAGCACACGATAAACGCCTCTGGTTTTTTTAAATAACTAATAATAACCGGCACACGATGGACGCCTCTGGTTTTTTTTAATAAATAATAACCAGCACACGATGAACGCCTCTGGTTTTTTAAATAACTAATAATAACCAGCACACGATCAACGTCTCTGGTTGACGGAAATCTGGCATGATCCCTACGCGTGCCACGGTGCCGCCGAACCCGTTGGTTCTCGTGGCGTAGCTCTGTGTCGCGATCTTCGCGACCCGGACATCCCGGTTGACGGGAGTCGTCTGGCACGGTCCTTACACGTACCCCGGTGCCGCCGAACCCGTTGGTTCTCGTGGCATACCTCTGTGTCGCGATCTTCGCGACCCGGACATCCCGGTTGACGGGAGTCGTCTGGCACGGTCCTTACACGTACCCCGGTGCCGCCAAACCCGTTGGTTCTCGTGGCGTAGCTCTGTGTCGCGATCTTCGCGACCCGGACATCCCAGTTGACGGGAGTCGTCTGGCACGGTCCTTACACGTACCCCGGTGCCACCGAACCCATTGGTTCTCGTGGCGTAGCTCTGTGTCGCGATCTTCGCGACCCGGACATTCCGGTTGACGGGAGTCATCTGGCACGGTCCTTACACGTACCCTGGTGCCGCCGAACCCGTTGGTTCTCGTGGCGTACCTCTGTGTCACGATCTTCGCGACCCGGACATCCCGGTTGACGGGAGTCGCCTAGCACGGTCCCTACGCGTGCCCCGGTGCCGCCAAACTCGTTAATTCCCATGGCGCACCTCTGTGTCGCGATGTTCACAACTCGGACATCCCGGTTGACGGGAGTCGCCTGACACGATCCTTACGCGTGCCCCAGTGTTGCTGAACTCGTTGATTCTTGTGGCGCATCTCTGTGTCACAATCTTCGCGACCCGGACATTTTCTACATGTATATATATGATACAATTTTATGCCTTCTCGTTATGTTTATGCAAAACCGAAACAATGGCATTTTTTTCTCGAAATGGCTTTACAGAATTGCAAATTGTCTTATATGATTAAAGTAGACACACTAACAAATAGTATAGAAGATGATTTTATGCCAAAAATGAGAAAAAGTTAAAAATTTATATTTATATTTATGTATGTTTTATATCGTGACAGTGAGACAAGGATAATAGGATTGTCTATCCTTGTCACGATTGCAGTACCATCATTAGAAAATACTGGAACTAAATTAGTGCTCTGTTTTACCCATTTGTATTTGAATCTCATATGACATACAGAAGTATTTATGCATAATCTCTTTTGACACTAATCTTTTTGTTTAAACTTCTGAACTCAATTCTAAAGATAACGTATTGTTTGTTTGTAAGTATAGAACACTATTGTGCGTTTATTTTGTATATATTAGTTAAATAATTACAAAATGTTAATGTTAATTATTAACTTTTTTCACTTTTAACACAAAACTACCCTCTACAGTGTTTGTTAGTGTGTCTACTTTAACCATGATAAACGATTTTCAATTCTGTTAAGCCATTTCGAAGATTGGTGCAAAAGCGATAAATGTCGGTATCCAGCATCCCCTTAATCAATGACAATTCAATATTGTTGTTTTTATTATAACGATATTTTTATTGTATAGATAAGGTTGCATTCAATACCGCCTGCCTGAATTGTTTTCAGTACTGTATAATAATATAAATATTTTAAAATATTTCATATTTTTCAAATTTTTATAATAAAAAATTTTTTAACATAATTATAATTTAAAAAGTTTGCCAAAAAGCCTCCAAAACATTCATATGACAATAATAGTAAAAAATAATTAATGTACACATATATGTATATACACTCGCAATCAAAATTATCGCTTAGATAATTCCAAAATTTCGCATGATTTCAAATAAGCGTAACTCCGTCAAAAGTGGTCGTATCCTAAAAAATTTTTTTTTGTTTTGAAGCTTAAAGTCTCTACTTTTAAAAGCATTTAGGACATTTTGACTTTATCTTAACTCCCTTCGAGCCATTTCTTCATAAATGAGGACGTGTTTTATTTCCCAAAAATTGCGTAGTTTGACGCACTCCGCGTGTTGAAATAAATTTTTTTCGTAAATGTCATTACAACTACCGAATAATTTGGACTACCGAATAATTTGGACTTTTCCACGTAAATTAAAAAAAAATTGAATGTTGTACGATTTTTTTCAGGGAATTATGACGTTTTAAAGTTACAATAACATTTTTGTGCAATTACCGCCACCATTATGTTGCGTACTACGAGGAGATTGGTGATCGGATTTGCCGCATCATGTGTGTGAAAACCTTTACATTTAAAAATGCGTATTCCCGACTCGTCTTTGAATGATCGCGTCCCACAAAGTGTGTCCTACAAAGTTTTGTAGCCCTCTTGTAATTTTTAACATGTGATTGATATGATTGTGATTGAACATGTGTGGGACATAATGAGTAGGAGATTATAAAATTTAGAGAGACTGCCAACTAATCTTTAACAACTAGAGGCAGCGCTGTAACAAATATGGCATGAAATTCCTCAGGACACCATTACAGCCTGCATTAGTATGCGTGATGGTCTACAAGAGATCATTCAAAGACGGGAATACGCATTTTCAAATGCAAAGGTTTTCACACACATGATGCGGCAAATCCGACCACCAATCTCCTCGTGGTGCGCATCAGATAATGATCATGTTGACGGTAATTGCACAAAAATGTATGGGTAACTTCAAAACGCCATAACTCCGTGAAAAAAAATTGTACGACATTCAATTTTTTTTAATTTACGCGGAAAAGTTCAAATTGTTCCAAATAGTTGTAATAACATTTGCGAAAAAAATTTATTCCAATACGTGGAGTGCGTCAAATTATGCAATTTTTTGGGAAATAAAACACGTCCTTATTTATGAAGAGATGGCTCGAAGGGAGGAAGATAAAGTCAAAATGTCCTAAATGCTTTTTAAAGTAGAGACTTTAAGCTTCAAACCAAAAAAATTTTTAGGTTACGACTATTTTTGACGGAGTTACGCTTATTTGAAATCATACGAAATTTTGGCATGGAATTACCTATGCGATAATTTTGATCGCCAGTGTATATAACTTTAAAAGCATAAATGTATGCATTAATGATAATTTGTAACGTATGTACATGATATTATGTTCATTTTTTTTAAATCTAGATTTGTACCACTTCAATTTCTTTCTAATCTAGAAAAATTTTTATATTCCAACCTTTTTAACTTGTTGTACATGAAATATAAATAATTACTCTTTTATTTCAGACTAATTAGAAATAAAAATATGAATAACTCTTCAATTGAGAATGATTTTAATTTTGTTAAGTGACATTAAGGCCACATATATCATAATGTTTATCATAAGATAATCATAGACTTTTAATTCTGTTTTGCGATTTGCTATTGTGTGTCTACGATCACTTACGGTTAAAGCATTATAATAAATAGAGCAGTCTTTACATGATTTTATCTTAATTGTATTAATTTTTTAAATATTTAATTTATAATAATATATGTTAAATGGCGTGATCAAATTATTTTATGTAAATTATTTTATTTTTATTGTCTCATTTTTTTCGATATGTAATCCAAATGTGAAATCATGTATTATATTATACATATATTATACCAGGTGTCCGAAAATTCGCGCATTCGGTGCACGTGACGCGATACTTTATGATAAAGGAAACAACTTTTTCCTTTAGCAAATTTCCAACCGACAAGTAGTTTTCGCAGGCGAGCAGGTTGAAATTAACGAGTAAACGCTCTTATCCATGTAATATTTAGGGCCGTCGCGTGCTTTTCACTCACTTGTTGATTTAAAAATAAAGATATATGCTGTAAATAGTAACTCTAAAAAAAGTAATGATATATCATCAAATTGTGCCAACTATAAAAATATGTATTTATACCTGAAAAGCTATTATTTCATTATTACTCTTTAATAATAAAATGCTATGCAACGATTAATATGATTCTGTACAGTATTCAAAATACTTGACGCTGCTAAACCGAGAAAATAATAAGTTTAAAGAATACGATTAATTACATTTGTAATATATGCATAATATGTATTCTGGTGAGTTTAATTACGCAATTTAGATTACGAAAACATCATTGTAATTTTAATAAACATTTTAGTATGTAATTTGGGCTATAAGGATTTATTAATAAGGCTATTAACATATTCGGTTTAGTAGCGCCAAGTATTTTGAATACTTTGAATACAGAATCATTGTATCAATTAATCGTTGCATAGCATTTTACTATTAAAAAGTAATAATGAAATAATAGCTTTTCTGGTTGGTATAAATACATATTTTGGCGAAACTTCCGAAAACGTCCATGCTCCATTTTGGACGAAATTTGGAAAATGGGTTCCTTTCACATAAAAACAATGTTTAGGAAAAGAATTTTTGACGACTCAAAAATTAAAGAACTTTTTAAACATATTAAAGTTAAGGTTGTTCGGTTAAGATTACGCAACCCTCCCCCCCCTGGGGGAGGGAGGGATACTGCATATTGTAGTATTTGGTGAGAGAAATTCAGAACTCATCTTTGTTAACTTTTATTCCTTTGACCTTGAAAACAAAAAATGTGATATATTCTAAAAATTTGATATTGTTTAATTTTAATCTCCATTTCTAAGAGAGGAGAGGTGGTACCCTACATTATAGTGTTTAATGAGAAGAGTTCAGTAATAGTACTGTTTTTTGTTAACTCTCATTCGATTGACCTTGGAAACGAAAAACATAATATACTCTAAAAAATATTGTTATGTCTCCGCCGACGATTCGCGTCGGCGCTACGACCCGCAACTTTGTGCGCGAGGACACTCTCACACACAGACACCCGCGACACGCGCGGAAGAAAGGATAGAGACCGTTAATGCAAAGCAACACCAACTTTATTGTACAACGGGATACAAGTATCGAAATGCGTCCTCCACGAACGGAGTTCAGCGTAAATCTGACAGGCGGCTTGTCAATCAACAAGCGCCCCAGCAACCGTTGCTCGATGTTCGCGTTGGATCTCGCGAACTTCATGGCCCGGTCGATCGATGCTCTGATCGACCCGTCGTCTGACTCGCGCGGCCGGGGAGTATACCGGGCGGCCGCAGCGCGCAACAATATGTTATAATGGCGTGGAAAGTCGCAAATCCACGTGAAACCACACAATCGTGGACTTAGCTTCGCCTCGAAAGCAACGGGGGTTTGGGGTAGAAGTCGCTTCGCGTGGAAAGTCGCAAACCCACATGGAACCGTACAATCGTAGACCTAGCTTCGCCTCAAAAGCAGGGAAGGTTGGGGTGGAAGTCGCTTCGTGTGGAAAGTCGTAAACTTACGTGGAACTGTACAATCATGGACTAGCTTCGCCGCGAAAGCAGGAGCAGGGTGGGATGAAAGTCGCTTCGCATGGAAAGTCGCAAACCCGTACAATTTTAGACCTAGTTCCCCTTGCGTCCCTGCTTAAAAAATTATAACGTAACTGGAAAACTTAGCACCTAACAATGTGGAACAGCGTGGACCTAGTTTTGCATAAAAAGGAATTAGAAGAAAAAATGTTTAAAGTGCTTTAACTTTTGAATCGCCAAAGAGTCCTTTTCCTAAACATTGTTTTTATGTAAAAGAAACCTATTTTTAAAATTTTGCCCAAATTAAAGCATGGACGTTTTCGGAAGAACAACCTATATTTTTATAGTTGGCGCAATTTGATGATATATCATTACTTTTTTTTAGAGCATTCTTTGCGGGCGTATACTTGACGCTTTTTTTACCTTTTTTTAAAAAGATAATTTTGTTGTGATATCACACATTTTGTAGTATTAAATATCTTATTTTTTTACAATATATGAAGGGATGAAAGCCATGATGTTGCAAGTCTAGTTTTTTAAAATATTAACTTACAAATACATAAACTATAATTGGAAATGATTGCATTTATGCACACAAATTAATATTTCAAAAAATTAACTTACATCACTTATGGCTTTAATCTCTTCATATAAATTTAAACAATTAATGTTTTTATATTCAACAAGAAAAAATCCCTCATTACTTCTATCGTAAGCAAGTTTCAAAAGATATCAAGATATTTCAAATATCTAGATTTCAATAATGTTCTTTAAAAACTTGAGAGAACAATACAAGGTAATGCTAACTTTTTAGGTTAATCTTTTAAATTCCCACTTTTTAAATAATCATCAAAATTCCTATTTATATTATTTTGGGGCACTTCCACTTTGTACACTGGACATGTACCCACACAGAACAATATATTCATTAAATATCTAGTAGATATTTACATATCTATTTGATGTCCATATCTACTATGGATAACTTATAGATATCTAATACATGTACAAAATATCTATATTTCCTGAATAACTAGTAAGGATATTTATTGGATATATTTACATATTATCCACGTATCCACGCCCATCAAGTATTTATAAAACATATCCATTAAATATTCATATATTATCCACATATCTATATCCATCAAATATCTACTAAGGATATTTGTTAGATATTTACGTATTATACATGTATTTATGTCCACTAAATAGCTATCAAAGATATCGAGTGGATATTCATATATTATTCATATATCTATATCCATCAAGAATCTATCAAAAATATTAAGTAGATATTTACACATTATCCATATGTTCATGTCTATTAAGTATCTACTAAAAATATCCGCTGGATATTTATATATTATCCATATATCATTATCCATCAAATATTTATTAAGGATATCTGTTGGATATTTACATATTATCCATATATTTATGTCTACTAAATAGCTATCAAAAGATATCTAGTAGATATTCACATATTATCCATTTATCTATATCCATCAAATATTTACCAAGGATATCCAGTAGATGTTTATATGTTATCCTTTCTGGTATTCTATTTTCTTATATAAGGTTTTCGAAAAGTCGGGAAACACTCAAATATCTCAGAAACAGTGCATTTTAGAGAAAAATGTTTTAAATAAAAGTTATAATGCTTAAAAAGATCTACATGATGGCAGTATGAACTTGACCATTGGTGGCATTGTCAAGGTCGTATAAATGTCAACTTAATTTTTTAAAATAGAACTCCTATTTTTATTGCAGCTTATCTCGAGAGCTTTCCAATACATTATAATTAAGTATATTTTCGTTGAGCGTTTTTCAAGATATTTTAAATTTTGTTATGACAGTTTTTAATATAAAATATGAAATATCTCATAAAGTATTCACTTTTTGATGACTTTACCTTAATATGTATTTTTAGATGTAAAATAATAAAAGGAATTGCTCAATAGTATTAATTTTTAGATTTGGAATTTTGCAAAATCCACCAATGCAATTAAAACATGCAATATAATTTTTAAATCTAATTCTTCGTGTTTTTTATTGCATTAACAAATTCCTTTTATTATTTTACGCCTAAAAACATTCAGGTAAAGTCATCAAAAAATTAATATTTTATGAGATATTTTATATTAAAAAGTGTCATGACAGAATTTAAAATATCTCGAAAAGTACTTAAAGAAAATATATTTAATTATAATGTTTTGGAAAGCTCTCGAAATAAGCTACAAGAATGTGCAATAAAAAAGAGGGATTCCATTAAAAAAAATTAAGTTAACCTTTATATGTCCTTGACAGCGCTACCAATGGTCAAGTTCATACTGCCATCAAGTGTATCTTTTTAAGCATTGTAACTAAAACATTTTTCTCTAAAATGCACTGTTTCTGAGATATTTGACAGTTTCCAGACTTTTCAAAAACCCTGTATATGTATATCCACAAATTCGCATAAGTTCCGTTCATGCCGCTAGGAGTCGCAAGGATTATTCGTTTTCGCGTAAGTAAAATCCATTTGGTTTGGTATATAAATGAGCTAAACGTTCATTCTTTAATCAAAGTACGACGCTTGTTCGTGCATGTGTATTAAATGTAACCACAACGAAATATTTAATTTATAATTTATGTGAAAATAGATGTTTTCAATTCATAGAAATATTTTCAGTATCTACATGTGCTGTTAGGGGCATAGCATGTCTACATAAATATCCATAG
Organism: Tetramorium bicarinatum; assembly: GCA_928718305.1. Taxonomy (NCBI): domain Eukaryota; kingdom Metazoa; phylum Arthropoda; class Insecta; order Hymenoptera; family Formicidae; genus Tetramorium; species Tetramorium bicarinatum. The sequence goes on from OV788325.1 coordinate 21,011,137, forward strand.
AATATTGATGTAGATGTTTAATGGATATTGGTCTACATATCCTACAGATGTTTATGAAAACTTCCATAGATGTGTAATAAACATATATAGAATATCGAACAGGTATCCACAATATATGCACTTGATATCTATATGAATACTCACAGAATACTGATTAGATATTTAATGAATATTCGTCTACTTATTCCATGGATATCTATGAGATCTCGTATGGTGGACATTTGGATATTTAAAGTATGTGTAATGGTTGTTTCTTAGATATTCGTGGATATCCCTAATATCCATTAAAAATATCTTATAAATATCTAATCAAATTGTGTTCTGTGTGAAGTAACTACCTGCCGAGAGATTCGGGCAATAGTGGTGTAAGAGACGGTATGAGAAGCGAAAGTGGCAGTTCTTTCTTTAAAAATTATATAGATTTAGAAACTGAAATTTTATAGCATCAAAACACAACTGGATTTTTTAGCGGGTCAAATGTAAAATTTAAAGTTATATCGTAGGCCGCAGCAGCGAAATTTAGAACTCATATTTTTGCCTTCTTTGTATTACCCAGGAATCACCTCGTGGAGGTGAGACAAATCGATTCCTGGGGCCCGGGCGTGTGCTATTTTTCATTTTTCCGTGGATTATGCTTGGACGTCGCGAGCCGGATTCAGCCCGCGGGCCGCCAGTTGCGTATCCCTGTTTTATAACATTTAGATTTATTATATTCTATGTAAAAAGTGTTATAATTAATTTATACTTATACTCTTCAATATTATTGGTAAAGACTTAACAGTTTCTGCTTTAGCAAAGCGTCGTATCAGGAAAAAGCGTCGCGCGTCACGAGAAATTTACCCGTACATACATCGGTGATGGAAGTGGAGATACTTTAATTTTTTTTTTTCAATAACCTACTAATCTTGCAATACCGAACTGTCAAAACCGGCACAATAGCAATGCAATGCAAACACAAGAAACCGTGTTACATTTCCTCATCCTCTTGTCCTGACTTCGATGACATTTCTTTGCCTCTCCCGCGCGCTCCCTTGCCACCATTTGACGATGACAACGGAGAAAAAAATCTTAATATTTTCCACATTTAGACTCTGAATTGTAATATCTCTGCTTGTAGGGTACGTACAAAAAATATAAAAACACTTTTCTTATACAAATTGACCCCGCGCTATCCATTGAGATTACTTAGAATTCAATCAGATCAGCCGTTACTGAGATCTGATAATACGATATCCTCTTTAAAAAGCATCGCGCTTCAATGAGACCTAGTCGCTCTCACGCTCCCGCGCTGTTATTATACTTAACGCAAGACATTACCGTGCGAGTCTTGATAAGCTTTATGAGCTAAGCGTCTTATTATTAGTCAAAATAAATATTGCACACAATTACTCATGATAATAAAATAATATCACTAACAAGGGAACCACCAACCCTGGTGTTACGTCCAGCGGACTCCACGATTTCTCCCATTCGGGCAAAGAGGGGGGGGGGCGACTGGCAACGAGTGATCCACACGTGCACCTACTTATCTTCTTTTAAACAAATATTAAAAATCATAAAAGATTTAGAAGCAGAGGAGAAGATAACTTGCACGTGTGCCGTTGACAGACGCCGGTCCTCCGTAATGGAAAAGAGACACATCTTATCGACGATTCCTCCGAAAACCGAGTGAGGTACATAAGCCGACGCGTGAAATTTATGAGTTTACGCGACAGTCACTGATAGCGTCCACTTGTCGTGGGAAAACCACTTGAACCGCGGAGGAATCGTCCCACGCGTAGTTTAAATTTTAAGGAAAAACAGGCTTAGTTTAATCGTAAAACACAAGGACATTTACGATCAAACTACCTATGAGGAACTTGGAGCCAAATTATATGGCCGTTTCTCCAATTAACATTAAGAGACCCGAAAACCGCTCAACGAATCAAAGGGCCAGATTCGTTGTTCAAACACACCTACCCTTCAATTTTCCGGTATATAAACCCGCGATTTCTGGCCTAACGTGTATATACTTTCACCAAGTTTATCCGGACTCTCTTGCATCTTTTTACGGTCAGTGTCGATCGAGTGAAATTATTAAGTTAAACTCACGGGCAGTGTCACATCGTTCCGACTGGACGCCGTACCCGATATGCCAAGGCCCATCGAGTCAGCATACCTCGCCAGCAACCATCGAGAGAGTCCACCTTTCGCATTTGAGAAGATCATCGCTAGTGAGTCCTCATCAATTTTCTTCTTTTCTTCTGTTTTACTTTTTAAAAATCGTTCTGCCCATCGCGAATTGTCCCGCGAATTCTAACTCCCCTCAACGGTTACCGCGATTCTTAAACTCCTTCTCTCGCGCCGTTCTGAGTCTCAAAACCTTGATTCTTCTGGGAATCAGGTGGATCGAGCGCTTTTGATTCAGATCCGCGAATCTTAAGTTCCATCTCTCATTCCTTCCGAGTCTCGAAACCTTGATTCTCTGGGAAACCAGATGGATCGAGCGCTCTTGATTTGAATTCGAATCTGCAAATCTTAAATTCCTTCTCTCGCGCCTTTCCGAGTCTCAAAACCTTGATTCTCCTGGCAATCAGTTGGATCGAGCGCTTTTGATTCGGACCCGCGAATATCAACTGTCATCTCTCTCTTCTACTTTTCCGACTTCGGGAAAATCCCGATCGACCACCCTCCATGAAATAGTTTAATCATCTCCCTACGTGAGCACTCGCTTTATAAAAACACATATATATATATGCACACATACATACACACTCGTATTCTAAATTATATTATGTATATCAAAACAAATAGCATAGTTATATTATTAATTTTAATAAATTATTACTTAACAAATTATGTCTATTTTATTACTTTGTAACCGACTAGAATTCTTTATTTTTATTAAATAAATGTAAGTTAATTATAACTTCCATCCTCTTAATTTATTTAAACCACCCTTAACTTCTCCTCACTCTTCCTCCCTGAGAATCGCACGAGGTCCTATCCCGAGTAAAAGGGATTAAATTCTCTTACTCAAAACAAGGACCCCGAATGCACTGTTCCGACTTTGGCGTCATAGCGTCTGCCCCAGACGTTGACCCAAATTCGGAGCCTTAAATCGTGTGTTCGGCTCGCTCGTTTTAATGAACGAGGCTATAAAGGAGTCCGCTCCGTCCCTCCATCTCCTCTCCATCGAGAAGCCTTTCCCTCGCTTCCCGATAAATCTCAATTTTCTGGGGTCTGGACGTAACACTGGTAATAACGGATTTTTTCATTTTTACATATGTTGTAGAGGGTATCTCCCTGTATACGTCGGTAACCGGAAAAGTCGCGACAGGCCTTACGACAGTTTACGAGAAAATTAAGTTGAAAATTTACGAGTGCTGGAAAACCCGAGACGTTAAGATAATTTTTACATCGAGCGGCGTGGAGCAGCGGCGAGTACAAATGACTCGTACGCTGCAGATCCGGATTCGACTCCCGTTATTTTTTTTTGTAATTATAAATGTTCCTATAATAAATCGTAAAATATATACATATTATTTATAAATATTGATAATTGCAAATGATGATTTGTCTACTAATAATTCAATTAATGACTTTATTTTTAAATTAATTTTTATAGTTTAAAGTATCGCTGCAAATTTTAAATAAAATATTTGTATTTAACGATTTTAACATTGTTTTACATTAATAATAATATTTTAGTGGGGATCAAGTGGATTTTTTCGTTACTTTTTCGTTTTGATGCGTCCTTTTTGTAAGAAAGAAGCGTGTATGTACAAGATAATCAAAATGAAGAATACCTTAATTTTATTTTAATCACATTTAACATACATTATATTACACAGAACATTAGCATGTTAGTAGTTAGGGTCGTATTGCACATTAGTAGTTAGGGTCGTATTGTTAGGATACAACTCTACAGGTAACAAAACGAAAAAGAAACGGAAAGAGGACGCATCAAAACGAAAAAGTAACGAAAAAATCCACTTGATCATCACCAAAATATTATTAATTATGTAAAATAATATTAAAATCGTTAAATACAAATATTTTATTTAAAATTTGCTGTAATACTTTAAACTATAAAAATTAATTAAAAAATAAAGTCATTAATTGAATTATTAGTAGACAAATTATCATTTGCAATTGTCAATATTTATAAATAATATGTATTTATTTCACGATTTATTATAGGAACATTTATAATTAAAAAGAAAATAACGGGAGTCGAACCCGGATCTGCAGCGTACGAGTCATTTGCACTCGCCGCTGCTCCACGCCGCTCGATGTGAAAATTATCTTAACGTCCCGGGTTTTCTGGCACTCGTAAATTTTTAATTTAATTTTCTCGTAAACTAAGGCTCGTTGCGACTTTTCCAGTTACCGACGTATACAGGGAGATACCCTCTACAACATATGTAAAAATAAAAAAATCCGTTATTGCCAAGATTGGTGGTCCCCTTGTAAATGTAAAGAATAGTTTATTAATTAAATGAGAATACGTACCTGTATAAATGCCGAAAACTTGATTTATTGTGTAATAGTGATTTTAAAAAAAGTAAAATATTTGAGTTAAGTTATTATAAGAGTTAATTATCTTTTTATTTTTTCACTATAAAAATACAAAGGACTTGTCCAAAATTATTCATTTTCAACATGTTATAAGAATTACATAATCATGCGCAATTGTGTGTAATATTTAAAATAAGACACTCATAAAGCTATTACTATTTAGATATGTCTTTTTAAGTGAACAAGTGAGTGAGAAGCGCGCAATAGCTCTGAAGATGAATAAGAGTGCTTATTCGTTAATTTCAACCTATTCGTCTGTGAAAACTACTTGTCGGACGAAATTTTGTTAAAAGAAAAAGTTGTTTCTTTTATCATAAAAGATCATGTCGAGAAGATCATAAACGAATGCGCGAATTTTCGGACATCCTATGTAAAATATATTTAAATATTGTAAAATAATTCATATATAGGTTTATTAATAGATGTAACATCCGTAAAAGTAAAGAGAGTTAAACTGAAACTGAAACTGAAAAAAGTCCATTGTTTTACGATTTTCGCAATAAATGAGAAATTAATTAATAAAGATCTACGAATCAGTCTACATCCGCGCAATTTGGCGAGAAGAGACAGTCCAGAGTTTACAGTTAAGTTGTTAGACGCGCGGTGAGAGAGTCATTGAAGAGAGCGTATGTTAATTTTGTATACAACGAAATAAACATTTTCTATAAAAGAAAGAGAGAAAGAGAAAAGCGGAGGAAGATATAATAGAGATTAGAAAGTTAACTTAATTAACTTAATTTTGTTTTTTTAAATTTACATCACTTTAAAAAAAGAACTTAGAATATTTTTTTACATATAATAAATATACCGTGCAACATTGCGTGTGTTTAATCGATAACAATCCTTCTGCTTATTATTCTCCGACACTTGCCTAATAACACATTGCATGTAGAAAAGAATATGTCTGTCTGGGAATTATATCCTATTGATTGGATCGTACACGAGAAAAAAACAGCCATGATTTATCGTCCCGAAGTTAATTCTTATTTATCATCGACGAAGAGCTTGTATAATATGATATTAACGATTTACATAAGATCAGAGTTTATAAATTTGCAGATTCTTGCTAAGAATGCGCGTGCAAACTCATAAACTCCGGAATTCCGTTATATGTACAGGTGCGTACAGAAGATAGATAAGAGAGTGTTTTTTCGAGGGATAAGAATCGGCCGCAGTCGATCGTCAACAACAATTATCTATCGACAATCTGACGAGTATGAATGAGTGAATGCCAGGCGTATATAAACGCAACAACGCACTTACACTCGTTGTGGCTAGTCGTATTCCACTTCGCGATTCGTGTTTCGATGTGAAACGTGAACTCAGTGAATATACCAATAAATCCAATGATAATTTCTGATAATGCAGTAGACAATAATTCACGTAAAATTAGTTTTGAGTGAAAAAACAGCAATGTCCTTATGAAAATTTCATATTGTGCTTCTTATTGAATATAAAAAGGTGATATTTATATCGCCAATTGCAACTTATTTTTTACTCTGTTGTATACTATATACAAAACATCTTTTACACTGTAAGGACGGATTAAAATTGAACAAAAAAGTCCTGTATTGTTTTGCAAAATTCGTAATAATAATCGAGGTATTAAATGTTAAGACGAACGAATGAAAGTGTGCAGAAATGATATGAGAAAAACACCCGAATCGCTCGAGCTATAGCAAGGCCCAATGTATCGTATATTAATTGCCGGCGCATGGCGAGGGGAAAGAGCGACGGGCAACAAGTACTTGTCCTCGTTGCGCGCCGGCAGTCAATGCTTGACATATTGGATTGTGCTATAGCTCGATGATTCCATTACGTTGCTCATATTATCTCCGCGCGATATCATTTGTCTGACTTTAACATTTAATGTCTCGATTATTATTGCGAATTTCGCAAAACTATATAATGGGAATTTTTTATTCATCTCAATCTGTTCTATCTCCTTATGAGCGGTATTAAAAGTATTCTTAGACACCCTATATACATATGCTACATTATGTTTTAGATATTATGATAAAAGTTGAAACTAAAAAAAAATATATATATACTATCAATTTAGTTATTATACCTGATCGTAGGATTCCATCAAATGCAACTCGTGAATTATTTTGTGAACGCGCCCTCAAATATTAACGAGTCTGTCCTCATGCCTAAGAAAATGCACTTGCGATGGAATAAGTTCGATAAACAACAAATGGCAAATAGAATAAACAGTAAGATAATTGTTACTTTGATACTTCTAGTTGATCTTAATTCTCAAATATTTATAGTTTGTTCCTTCCATAATTGTATTTATCCATTTTAAAAACTCACAGTAAATTTTTAATACAACAAAAAATGAGAGATAAAAAGAAAACAAAGCGTAGAGATATAAATTTACATTTCTAAAATAACAATTATTCTTATAAAAATATAAATATATCAAAATTTTTCTCTATTTTTATATAAAGAATAAAATAATTATTATTAAAAATGATAAGTGCTGTACAATTAGTATAAATAAAAGTTAACGTTACGATTTAATTTGATTTTTCAAAATTTTAACAATTGTGTTGTATAAAGAAATCCAGTATATTGAATTTTCTTCAATACCATGTGCTCAATTTAGTAGGGCTGATTTGAATCGATAATGTGATATAATATGATATAATCTAAATGTGTACAGACAAGCCGACAAACATGGACGAATACGACGTGAATTCCGATGGGGTGAATAATAAATCGGTAAACAGCGATCTATATCAAGCGGTATTTCCAATCTATCATCTCAGCAAACTGTCGGGAGTATTTCCAATGAGATTCGTTGGACAAACATCTGGTAGATATCAAGGCAGATTGAGTGTCACCGATAGCGTTTACAGGTAACAATGAATAATAAAATGAGATTATCTATTTATGCGAATATATGAATCAAATTAAATATATAGTAAACAATAGAAATAGTGTGCAATTTATATTTGTGCAACAAATTTTCTACCAACCGCATGCAATTACTGGCTTTGTTTTTTAAACGCAAATGTTTTTGAGAAAATAAATTTTATGAAAATTTTTTATGAGTAATAACAGAAATTACATTTAGTTTTGTTCTCATTGAGTTCTAAAAGATATAGAATGTTTTTGATACTGTTGAAATTTATTTGATATGTTTACTACGTCATCATTACATCAGTTACGATTATAGCCATTTTTGTAAAGTAAATATAACGTATAATACAATAATATCTCGGCAAATAATCAGTATTGCTCAAATTCTTTTATTTATAAGTATGCAAATTTTGCTTTATATCTACTAACAATAAAGAATATGTCCTATTTGTTCATTATATTATACATAATGTACATTATTGATTAATAATGTACATATTCCATTTACTCTTATTAGCAAAAATGGCTTAATGTAATAGTAACTTACGTAATGATAATATAATAAAATCATAAAATAATTTTCAAGAAAATCAAGAAAATAATTTTTAAAAACATCCTATATCTTTCAAAACTCGATGAGATTGAACAAAACTAAATTATTTTATTATTACTCATAAAAAAATTTTAGGAAAAATATTTTCTTTAAAGTAAAATAGTCACATATCAGCGTAATTGCATTCAATTTTCGTTTTCAGAAAGTTAAAAAAGTACTGATTGCAAGAAATGCAAATTATATGCTATTTCCATTTAAAATTAAAATTAAAATTACTATATTATAAATAGAAATAGAAATAATTATATTACAAAAATAGATATCTACATTATAAGAACAGATATTGTTATATATTTTTGTTTATTTAACTATGTTACGTCCGGAGACTCCACGATTTCTTCCATTCGCGAAGAAAAACCAAATAACAAAATTATATAGAAATTAACTCAGAAATGCATTAGACATAGCCAATAAAATAACCGGCGGTCTCGAATATCTTTCTTTTTATTTAATACTAATCAGGTCATCTAAAACTCACTCTTGTAAACTCACGTCGCCGATCTTATAAACTGAGGCACGAGCTATTAGTTTCAAACATAAATACTGCAATAGATATGTCATCGTATGATAAAACACTTCGAAGAAATGAGTACCTAATGATGATTCTAAGAGATGGTTGCGAGCCGTGTGCAACCTCTGACGTAAGGTAAACTTATGATCCAACAGGAGACCGAGAAAACGGTAACATGCCCTTATTAGGAGATCGTAAATATTAAATGTAAATATTAATTACCAATCAAAGATAATCACTTGGAGATTTGGGGAGGGTTATCTCTCCCAAAAATCTAATATAAAAAGCGTGGTCCAGCGGAACCAAACACTTCTTGACAGTTCTTCACAGTTTGTAGTTCAGAGTTAATAGTTGTGGCAAATCGTAGTTCGATTCAGCAAGTTCATCACATTTCTTCCTTCACACCTCCAACCCAGATAGAGAGAGAGAGAGAGAGAGAGAGAGAGAGAGAGAGAGAGAGGAGGGAGGGAGGGGAGGGAGGAGGGAGAGAGAGAGGGAGGGAAGGAGGGAGGGAGGGAGGGAGAGAGAGAGAGAGAGAGAGAGAGAGAGAGGGAGAGGGAGGGAGGGAGAGGGAGGGAGGGAGGGAGAGAGGAGAGGAGAGGAGGGAGGAGAGGGAGGAGAGAGAGAGGAGAGAGAGAGAGAGAGAGAGAGAGAGAGAGAGAGAGAGAGAGAGAGAGAGAGAGAGAGAGAGAGAGAGAGAGAGAGAGAGAGAGAGAGGGAGGGAGGGAGAGAGGGAGAGAGAGAGAGGGAGGGAGAGAGAGGGAGAGAGAGGGAGAGGGAGGGAGGGAGGAGGGAGGGAGAGAGAGGAGAGAGAGGGAGAGGGAGAGAGGGAGAGAGGGAGAGAGAGAGGGAGAGAGAGAGAGAGAGAGAGAGAGAGAGAGAGAGAGAGAGAGAGAGAGAGAGAGAGAGAGAGAGAGAGAGAGAGAGAGAGAGAGAGAGAGAGAGAGAGGGAGGGAGAGGGAGGGAGGGGAGGGAGGAGAGGGAGGGAGGAGGGAGAGAGGGAGGGAGGAGGGAGAGAGGGGGAGAGAGGGAGGAGGGAGAGAGGGAAAGAGGAGGGAGAGGAGAGGGAGGGAAGGAGGGAGGGAGGGAGGGAGGGAGGGAGGGAGGGAGGGAGGGAGAGAGAGAGAGAGAGAGAGAGAGAGAGAGAGAGAGAGAGAGAGAGAGAGAGAGAGAGAGAGAGAGAGAGAGGGAGAGAGAGAGAGAGAGAGAGGGAGGGAGAGAGAGGGAGAGAGAGAGAGGGAGAGAGGAGAGAGAGAGAGAGAGAGAGAGAGAGAGAGAGAGAGAGAGAGAGAGAGAGAGAGAGAGAGAGAGAGAGAGAGAGAGAGAGAGAGGGGGAGGGGGAGGGAGGGAGGAGGGAGGGAGGAGAGGGGGAGGGAGAGAGGAGAGAGAGAGAGAGAGAGAGAGAGAGAGAGAGAGAGAGAGAGAGAGAGAGAGAGAGAGAGCGCCATCTCTGAAGGGAACACCCTCGCAGTCACACCAGCAAAAGTGAGTTATCTCATTTAACACATATTCCTCTTTGCATTCAAAATTCGTGGTGGATCGCGGAATCTATTCAGAAATCCAAATCTTTTAGTGGCATTCGAAGGAATACCACCCGGTCCGCAGGACAATGATCCAGACCGCGAATTAAACCAGATTCTAGACGAATTGGAAGAAGTTATTCGGTTGGATGATCGAGAGTTCTGGCGACTCTTCGACCTGCGTTTTCCCCCAGATCCTCTCCCCTGTAATATATACCCCGATACTCCGCCACCGATACCCCCGTCTCCTCCTCTTTCTCCTCTCCCACACGACGACGGGGCACCTATGCGGCACCCTAGTCCTCCTTCCGAAGACTCCGAGAGTGACTCCGACCCCGAATAAGCGGACTCCGAGCTGGAGTTTCCCGACTCTCCCGAGGAACGTTCTCCCGGAGCCGAGCCTCTTCCCGAGGACGAAGAGCTCTTCGGGGAACCGCCTGCCAAGCGGAGAGCCTCGTACCATTACACAAGAACTCTTTTCTTTCTCTCTCAAGTCCATCTACACATTCCTGTTGTCATCACATACACACACGCACGCACGCGCGCACGCACGCACGCACGCACAATAAGTTAACTAATCCTACATATTTTTACATGAGACCAATATATACATATATATATATATATATATATATATATATATATATATATTATACGAGACGATATATAGACTTTATTACGAGATAGATAGATAGATTTGATACGAGACCGATATCTATTGCAAGTACAAATATATACATATAATAATATCTTTAGCCGATATTATAAACAAAACTCATAATTTTAATTCCTTTTTTTTATTACTTGTTACTTTAATCTATAATTTAGTTTGTATTTACCTTTTTTTATGAATAAATTAGAATGTAAAATTAACCAATTTCAAGATAACAATTATTTCGCTTTGAACCTCAACCTTCATTCCTCCCTCGAGCTAGCACATGGTCCTGTCCCGGGGTAAGAGGGTTTAAACCTTGATCCGAAATAGGACCGACGATCGCACGGTTCGTTTATAGTGTCAAAGCGTCTCGAACGTTGACCTGTAAACGAAACATCCACATGCGATTGACTCTGAGCACTCCCGATAGAGTGTCTTCGAGATTCAAAACAAGCGGCTAGTTACGCCCTTCCTTCCCCGTCCCTTATCCCAGTCACTTGACCTAGCAAGAAATCCACGGGTCTGGACGTAACAATTACTACAAATATAATATTATATAAAACATTGCCAGTGCGTGTTTAAAACAAACGCTTCTAATTTTTATTAGTACTGTTTAGTACTGTTTGAATATACGGTTCTATTTATTATTTTTTATTATTTTATTATAATGAAACTAATATGATTTTTTAAATTAATTTGAGCAAGAATTAATAACAATATAAAATTAATTATTTATATATTTGTAATATCAATGGATAAATATATTTACAATATATTTTCTGTCTCAGATGTACTGAAACTCCTACACAGCAAAAGATTGCAGAAATATTGTAATATTGCAGAATGATTGCATAGTGTATCTGCAACATTATGACAATATGCAGCAATAAGGAAATGCTTTTGGTGAGATTGCTCTGCAATATTACATTCACATTGCAAGGCAATGTATTTGCACTAAACATTAAGAATATTATTTTTATATTTTTACATTTATTTGAGTTACATAGGAACATAAAAAAAATAACATCATATATTTGTATATGTTTAGTTGAAAATAACTTGTCGTTAAAACCACCTTTTAACCCGAATAATCGTTTTATTCAAAACTTTACATCCTCTCGATACAACGGTCTGCGTGCTAATAATATACTTCGCTTTCGACTTTTCTTCCTTTAGGAAGTAAAAACAAAAGAAACTCGCATCGCTGTCTCCATAGGGGAACGCTGTGTAGATAATTAACTTGCAAGATAACAAAATGAGTCGATAACATTCATATGAACGAGATAATGTAGGAACATAATAAGTATCGGCGCGTACAGTATATTTATAATATTATTTATTTAACCACATCGAATTTAATATATTCTATTTCATAATTAACATATTATTTATTGTACATATATATGTATTTATATATATAAATAAAATTTATAAAGAAATATAATAAAACTTAAATATATAACTAATAAACAAAAGTTAAACAAAAATTAAACTTTTAAAGTTATAAAACTGAAAGTAAGAAAAGTACTGTTACGTCCAGATCCCGGAGATTTTTGGAAGTAAGTCGAGAAGCGAAGGAAAGGCTTCTCGAAGGAGAGGGGAAGGAAGGGATGGAAGGACGCGACGGATTCTTTCGTAGCCTCGTCCTTTTGCGGGCGAGTCCTTGCGCGGGCGAGTCGAGCACACATGTTTGGAATTCCGAATTTGGGTCAATGTCTGGGACAGACGCTATGACGACAAGATTGGAAGGATGTGCTCGGGGTCCTTGTTTCGGATCAGAGAATTTAATCTCTTTTACCCAGGGATAGGATGTGCTATTCTTAGGAGGGGGAAAGGGCGAAGTTCAGTTGAGGTTCAAATAAAATAGATTGATATTTAAGTTAAAACTAATTACATTATTTATTCATGAAAAAGATGATAGATGATAAAACAATAATCAATTATTCATTAAGTCTATTATACTAGAATTAATTAATTCTAATTAATTTCCATAGATTCTAATATTTTATTGTATGTGCGAATACCGAGTACTGAAAATACTGAGTACTGAATGCGGTGTGACTGTAGATGAAGTCGTCGCTCAATAGAGATGCGGGTGGTATTCGAGATTCAATTAAGACTGGTGTTGAGACTGGTAGTGGAGTTCTCTCAACCCTCGAAATCGCGGGTATTTATACGAAAAAATTGAAGGGTGGGTATGACTGGGCGACGAATTTGGGTTTTTGATTCGTTGAGCGCTTTTCGCCTTCTCTAATATTAATTGGAGAATCGGCTATATAAAGTTCAGTGTTTCCTATAGGAAGCTTGGTTGTAAATGTCCTTTGTTTTATGGGTTAACCAAGCTGCATTTTCTAAAAATTTCAATTGTGAGACGATTCTTCCGCAGTTCAAGTGGTTTTTGTCGCGACAGTTTGGCGCTACGAGAGCAACGATTCTTTAGTGGACTCGTAAATCTCATGCTTCGGCTTTCGAAACTCACTCGGTCTTTGGAGGAATCGCCGATAAAGTGCATATATATTCATTTACGGAAGATTGGCGTCTGTCAACGGCAATGTGCAAGTAATCCCTTTAGCTGCTTTTAGTTTTTTATTTCTTTTTTATTTTTTATTATTTTTAAAAGGCAAATGCTAGTAGGTGCACGTGTGGATCGCTCGTTGCCAGTCGCTTGCCTTTGATCTTAAAAGCTAAAGTTTGTTTCACCCTTTTTGTCTGAATGGGAGAAATCGTGGAATCTACTGGACGTAACAGTACAAAACAGTAAAATAAAAATTCTCTTCTTTTAAATTAAACTTTTAAAGGGTAACACTATTTTGATCCCGCGAAATTTAAGGTATTTTCAATAATTTTTTTTAATAACAAACATTTCTATGGAAAATCTCTTTTTGGATATTTATTGTACATAGATAGAAGTATTAAAAAAAATTTTTTTTGGTTTTGGATGTAAAATGACGGCTTGACAGCGACTGAACGGCAGGGATTCGAAAAAAAAAGTTAAAACGATGGGCAAGATTACTCCGCTCTGGTTACACCTAGAAAATCAAATAAAAAAAAATTTTGTTTCGTCATATCCTTAGCTAAAGAAAGACGTAGTCGTTTTAAGAAATATGCATTTTTGAGTAAATGGCTAAGATTCCAGGGTTGTAGCGCCGCCATTTTGTAATAAGATAATTATAAAAAAATTTTTTATACTCTTTAAAGTATATAAAATAAAAATCTTTAAACAGATTTTCTACTTCTTTTATTATACGCCCATGAAAAATCGCCAAATTTATGCTTTAAAATTAGGACTTTAGAGTGGTGTTACTCCTTAAGAAAACAGTCGATTTTTGACGAAAAATTTTCTTAGAAAAATTACGATTGTGAAGCGAGATTTCAACATACCAAAAAAATCCTACGTCTTTCCTTAGATAATCATATTAACTCATTAAGTTCCGAATGGACACTTCGTGGCTTTTTTCAGCGGCTTTTTTTTCTACACAAAATCGATCCTGAAAAAATTCCAGAACAATTCATTTCCGATGTAAAATTGTCTGAAGTTTCAGAATTTGACATCAGAATATTTCAAAAATGCGATCCGAAAAAATTATGTTTACTTATTTAAAAAGAGAAACGAAATTTTTCACTCAAATCTTTTTTTTCTATTGATATTTTCGCATCAAAATTGGATATCTCTGTGAAGTGAAAATCTTGCGTCCATGGACCCTAAACTTCAAAATGTATGGGTGAGTATTTTGAAATTCAAGATGGCGACATCCAATATAGCGACTCGAAGCCGAAAATTTTCGATTCTTCCGAGCACAATTTCTTTTAATGAATTACCCGTGTAAATTGGTGTATTAAGGTTTTTTGGTTCGCTGATTACGAATCTGTTAAGAGATTTATTGAATTCAAAATGGCGAATTCAACATAACGGACGAAAATTCTCAAAATACAATTTTTATAAAAATTTGTATCTAGGGGTTTTTCGGGTCGCTGATTTCGAATCTTTTGTCAGATTTACCAAGTTCAAGTTTCAAGGCGGATCTAACATGGCGGACGAAAATTCTCAAAATTCTTCAACGTTTATAAAAATTTATACATGGTGGGTTTTTTTGCAGGGATGAGGACAGTTGAAATGGTTCAAATATTTTGATCCAAATGCAACAGGAATATTAACGGAATGAAATGAATTACGAAATATTTTTATTCCATTCCGGTCCTCAAAAATTATGCAAATTTCAATTTAAATTTAATTTCAGTTCACAGAACAGAAATAGAAAACGCAATTGATTTAGGGATAAACTTCCGAAAATCATATACGCGCAAATTATGTAATTTTTGGTAAAATAAATTCCTTTTATATAAAAAAAAGTATCTAAAAAGAATTTTTGCTGACTTAAAAATTTAATGATTTTTTAAAATAATTTTTGGTATTGTAAGATATAGCCTTTTGCGTGCGTCGGCTAGTCAGGGCGCGAGTATATATATATATGGTTTAGAGTGTAGCCGGGGCCTGAGAGAGGGTCTGGCTCGAGAGTAGGGATGCGCAGATAGATGCGCGACAGAGCGATGCCTGCAGGGCAGTCGAAAATAAGGGACCAGGCTAGATGATCCTGAGTGTGTGATTTTGTACCGACTCATTGTTAACCAAAGTAATTAAAAGCACTCTTGATTGTTCTAACCCATGTGGCCACCTATTATCTGTTTATTATCCTCCACTGCTCTTTCCTGACATTATAAGCTATAGAAAGCCTTCCTAAATCTACGAAGAGTCTCCGATATATACATATATTATCTACAGTATAATACTGAAAGAGAATGATTTTCATCGATTTCATTAAAACTTTGTAATTTAGTGTATTTTAGTGCGTAGAATACGAATCTGAAAATTAAAATTTCGCTCTACTCCGTGAAGTAAGATATTAATTGTTAAAATTGACCACTGTAGAGACCACTGTTAAGAGACCACTGTATTAAGAAATATGTCATACCGATAAAGTAAATCTTCGCCTTACTAAATACAGAATGAGTCTACAATATACTAAAAATAGATACCGAAAAGATTGACGAGGCTCCTACGCAAGGTGTGGTATGCCATTAAATCGAAATCTCAAACCATGAACACGCTTATGAACTTTACAATATTGCGAATTAGTTCCAATTTTCTCGCCCACTGTAACGTTGTTGCTCTGTTTTTTAATTTTGAGCCCAGTAAGAAAAAATTCATTTTCTCGCACATTTTCGTACTTGTTCTTTTCCGAAAGAAATGCTTCCGTAAACGTTACACAGCATACTACGCATATAAACAAACAAACCTGATGGTATCTATATCATTCGCGTTTATTTATATATTTCTATATGCCGCTTACATGTTTTCACCCTGAAAGTACCGGGTGTCTACTTCACATAGTAAAATAAAAACACAAAAAATGTGAAAAAATATTTTAAAAATTGCTTAACTTTTGAATTAAATTACTCTGAAATATATCTTTTTTATATCGTTTTTATAAAGAAATCTATTTACAAAATTTGATCTAAATCATAAACGCTTTCGAAAAAATGATATACAAAAAATGAAAAATTGTTTGATATGTCATTTAACTTCTGAGTCGGTAAAAATCCTTCTCAGATATTTTTTTTAAATAGTAAAAAGAAATTCATTTTACCAAAAATTATATAAATTACGCGTGGGTGGTTTTCGGAAGTTTACTCGGTCATCAAAATCAGCAGCAGATTTCACACAGCGCTACAATACTCATGTCAGTGATACAAATCATCACCCGCTAACACATATTGCTCGGTGATGGAAGCACACATATACTAGCAAAACCATGTTTGTGTGTGTTTCCCATTCCGTTCTACCTTAAATATTGAAAAGGAACAGACATTATTTTCGTCTCCTTTTCACCAAAGTACAAAGTCACGCGCCGACGTGGAAAAGGACTAGAAAAAAATAGGATCGAAAGTTCCAGTCCATAGGGACTGAAATAAAAATAGATCGAAATATTCTTAACTTAATGAAGAATTGGAATAAAAATGGATTGAAATATTTCTAACTTAATAAAGCATTGGAATAAAAATGGATCGAAATATTTCTACTTTTATAAAAGACTGGAATAAAAATAAATTGAATATTTTGATCCTCATGAAAGGAATGTATTGAATATTTCGATCTTCATGCAAAGAGTAGAATGAAACTGGATTGAATATTTCGATCTTCATAAAAGAATTGAAATTAAAATGGACCAAATATTTTGATCCAAATAATGGATTGAAATAGAATGGAATATTCATTTCGGCCGTATCCTTGGTTTTTTGCGTCGCTGATTACGAACCTGTTATCAGATTTCCAAAATTCGAGATAGTTGCAAACAGTAACATCTAAAAGTACAATTGGAGTTGGAGTGTTACGTCCGGACCCGAGGATTTGAAATTAGAGTAAAAACTGTTAAGATAACGGGCGTGGATAGACGTTTGTTTTTATCTCGGAGTCGCTCTATTCGGAGCCGATCTCAAGAGGGACGCTTCAGTTAGAGGTCAACGTTTGAAACGCTATGACTCTATTTAGCCTAGCTATGCGACCATCGGTCCTTACGTTTCGGATCCCCCTGTTACTCTGAGACAGGACCGTATGCTATCTTTAAGGCGGAAGGGGCGAGGTCAAGATTTTAAATAAAATTCATAATGGTTATAACTAAAGTTAGTTTATTTATTTAAAAATCATTTTATGAGTTAATTTCCAATTTAAACTAATACACATATAAAAATTATACTAATAAAAAAAATGAAATTACAGTAGGAAAGATATCGCGGTCTCATTACAATTTTATCTTTGGTATGTTTCGAGCGTGTTTGGTGGAGTGTATGTGAGTGCATGTGAGTGAACCTATGTGTGTGTGTGTGTGTGTGTGTGTGTGTGTGTGTGTGTGTATAGAGTGAGCGTGAATATGTGGATGGACTTAAGAATTTTATCTTTGGTATGTTTCGAGCGTGTTTGGTGGAGTGTATGTGAGTGCATGTGAGTGAACCTATGTGTGTGTGTGTGTGTGTGTGTGTGTGTGTGTGTGTGTATAGAGTGAGCGTGAATATGTGGATGGACTTAAGAACGAGAATACGAGAGAGGATGGATCGACCCGTATCTTTTTTTGGCGGGCGGTTCGTCTTTGAGCTCTTCGCCCTCTGACTGAGGCTCAGCTCGGGTAGGACCTTCTTAGTCGTCAGCGGGGCTTTGAGGAAGTTCCGGATCGAAGTTCGTTTCTTCTTCCTCCGAGGAAGGAGTTGGGGAATACGAAGGTGACCATCCTCCGAAGGTGGAGAGTATAAGGGCGATGGTAATCGGGGTGGTGTCGGTGGAGAGATGTTAGGAAATGTTTAGGTGAGAAAGTTATGCGGGAGAAATCTCAAACCAAGAAGCCTCGCAAATTCTCCATCTCCACCCGAGCGAGGAACGCTTCCAGTTCGTTCAGAATTCCGTCAAGTTCTCGGTCGAAATTATTTTCTTGGTTGGGGGGGTGAAATTTCTTGGAATGCCACTAAAATATTATATTTCTATGTGCGACTCCGCGATTCACTATCGAATTCTAAATACCGAGAGAAGCAATTTATTTAAAATTGGACTTACTTCTTCGATCGAGATCTTCCGGGTGGTCTTTGAAGATGATCTTTGGGGTTGCTCGGGAGGTACTCTCGTATGTGCGGTCTTGCAACTGCGGAGTCACTTTCTTCTGTCAGTTCTTTAGCGTTCTTCTGCCGTTTTTACTGCGTGTTTCTGGACGTTCTTCTGAGTGGCGGTTCTGGCCGATCTTCTGCCTCTCCTCTTGGCTGGCTGATCTTCTGGCCATTGTACTGTGTCTGGTTCCGCGAAACCGCCCATTTTATAGGAGACTTTGGCAGAAGTAACCTTCCCAAATTACCGCGTGCCCTTTGATTGGTGGTGCGGCATTATTATTTAGATCTCCAAATAAAATTTTACAATTTTTCGATCTCCTATTGGCTAACAAGTGCACATGGCTCGCAACCAGTTCTTTGACCCGTTCAGATAATAGTTTTTTTCCAAATTATATTTCGCTTTGATATATTTATTGTAGTCACTTCCGGAAGTGATAGCACGTGTCGCTCGAACAGATGAAAATATTTAGATGACTCAGTTGTCGCTACGGGAAAATCGTTGAGACCACGATGTAATAAGCTAATTTACTAGCCGCATTCGGTGACTTACTCGATACATTTTATAAGAATTTTATGTTTCGCGAATGGAAGTTTTTGCGAATGGAAGAAATCGTGGAGGCTACGAACGTGGACGTAACAGGAGATTATTTAGAATTTCATCAAGAAAATATTAATGCTATGATACAAGCAATGTTTAAAACGATCTGCCTCCGAAGGTGTTGAAAGAGGTGCGATCTAATGTTAAATCTTAGTCTATGGTTACTTTATCTTATGTTATGCGCGCCTTCTCAGGTTTGTATTTTCTTTCTGGTTTTAGACCATCTTATGTTCGTTAGAATCTTATAAGGACTGTCCCAAAAAAATTTTGTGATGACATTTGTTGTTGTAACTCTCGAAGCAATAAATAAAAACTTACTTTTTTTATCTAGTAGGCTTCGCATTGAATGACTGAAACGAATGAAACAGTTACTTTTTGTTCTGATTGATTTCAGTCGTAAAATAGCAAGTGGAATGGAAACACGCAAATTGGTTATTAATTTTTTCCGCGATCATTCTCGGTAGATTTATGAAAAAATTGCAAAGGAAGCAAAAGTGTGCAGAAATACGGTCTATAATGTTATTAAGAGATTTAAGGAAGATTTGACAATCAACCGTAGAGAAGGTTCTGGAAGAAAAAAAGGCTTTCGCAGTCCAAAAAGAGCTAAGAAAGTCGTCGCCTTGTTTAAGAAGAATCCTGGCCTCTCAACAAGAAAAGTCGCCCAAAAAGCAGGTTACTCAAAAAGCTCTGTACAAAGAATAAAAACAAAAGTGGGCCTAAAGACATATAAAGTATAAAAAGTTCCAGACAGGAAT
Source organism: Tetramorium bicarinatum (assembly GCA_928718305.1). Lineage (NCBI taxonomy): Eukaryota > Metazoa > Arthropoda > Insecta > Hymenoptera > Formicidae > Tetramorium > Tetramorium bicarinatum. The sequence continues at coordinate 21,030,864 of OV788325.1, forward strand.
GCTCTGAAGAACGAGGACGCGAAAAATCGAACTAAGATATTGGAAAAAGAATTTTTCCAAAAATTTGATTGCGTTATGGACGATGAAACTTACGTGTTGGCTGACTTCTCACAGCTTCCTGGCCAGGAATTTTATGTCGCGGACTCTCGTGGAAATGTCGAGGAGCGATTTAGGACAAAGAAGCAGTCGAAGTTTCCCAAGAAATTCCTCATTTGGCAAGCAATATGCTCTTGTAGGAAAAGAAATAAAGTTTTCGTAGCCTCCGGTACAATAAACACCCAAATTTACATCAAAGAGTGTTTACAAAAGAGACTATTGCCGTTTTTAAAAGAGCACAATAGGTCTACATTCTTTTGGCCAAACTTAGCTTCCTGTCACTACAGCAAGGCGACGTTGGAATGGTACCAGGCGAAGAATGCGTCCATTTTCGTCCTCAGGGAGGCGAATCCATCAAATTGCCCAGAACTCAGGCCAATCGAAAGATATTGGGCCCTGGTAAAAACTAAACTAAAGAACACGAAAAAAGTTGTAGTTCGTCAAAAACGAAGTAGAGTTGAGAACTAAATGGAGAGGAGCATCCCGGGAGGTGGCCAAGACGACCATAAAAGCTTGATGTTAGGGGTTCCGGAAAAAATTAAATATTTTGTTAAAAATTAATTTTTGAGAATTTGTAAAAATATATTATTATTTGTCATTAAAAGACGTTTCTGAAACGGGTTTGTTTTTAAAAATCAGTCAAGTGGTTGAAAAGTTATATTGGTTTTTGTCGCCACAAAATTTTTTTGGGACAGTCCTTAGTTCATGATTGACTTATCTGTAGAGGAACATATATAATAAAGGACCCATATTGTATTCGTAACTGTGCGTATTGTATTCGCACTAATTAATTACACAGATATCCCATCAAGTTATGGGCCCAGCATTTAGTGCTAAACGATAAGCTCATTTTTGACAGTCTTCCTAATCTCACGCTTGAATCTCTCATTACTATTACGCGTTGGTCTCGCACTACGAGATGACACACACTGAAGATTTTAGGTTACCGCCGTTGACCAAAGATAGCTATCAGCGATGGAAGTACGAGGTACGTTCCTGTCTGAAAAGCGTTGGTGCGACAGGTCATGTCGATGGCACGGTTACATGCCCAACGGGAGCGATACAACGAGAGATGCCGAAGCATGGTTAAAGACAGATGGTAAGGCACAACGGGTACTTACGTGCGCATTATCCGATGATGATCACACATCAATTCGTGATTGTGATACTGCTCGGGATGTGTGGCTAAAAATTCAATCTACGAAACAAAAACGAACGAGAACAAGTATCTACTTAATCAAGAGTTTCATCGAATGCGTTTTAACGAGAGTCAAAGTATTACTAGCTATTGTGCTCAACTAGTAGTAATTCGTCAGAAACTGAAGACAGTCGGCGAAGAACTCTCAGATTCAGGTTTAGTCGCAAAATTAATAAATGATTTACCACCAAGATTTGACAATTTCAGGTCAAATTACTGTATACAAGCAGGTGTAATTCTTACCTTCGATAAAGTAAGAGAGCAATTGATCGAGGCTAATATTTCCAGTACTGCGGCTAGCACGGATGCAGGTGACGCTTTGGTGACAGAAATGAGTCAATCAAAAATGCGAAGAAGACTGAAAAACGTACATGCTTTCATTGTAAGAAAATTGGTCATATAAAACGTGATTGCAGAAAATGGAAAGCTGAGCAAGCCAAGGAACAACAAAATTCAATGGCATCAGTGGCTTCTGGTCAAGCTTTTGTAACTGCAGGCGAAACGTCTCGGAAGATGGAAGATATATGGCTAACAGATTCGGGAGCAACGCATCACATGACTTATCGGCGAGAATGGATGTACAACTTTGAATCTATTAAAAAGGAACAATTTGGAGTTACTGTTGGTAATAATCATATAATTTATGCGCTTGGAAAAGGAAACGTCGATGTGATTGCCACAATCAACAATCAAAAGGTACGATTTAATTACGACATAAATTATGTAACGTTCTGTTTGTACCTGACATAGGAAGAAACTTATTAAGTGTGGGCGCAGCAGCTGACAATGTTGTCGAATCTCAATTAAGCAAAAATAATATTAAACTCGTGTGCAATCACAATGTAATTGCTTGTGGCACTCGTATAGTGGATGGTCTCTATAGACCTAGGTCACGCTAATTACAAAGCAATTCGGCAATTGGCTAACGGTTCAGCAGTTGATGGCATGCAAGTAACTAATGAACCAGCTGTTAACAAAGAAACCAATCAGTTCTGCGAAGCATGTGTATTTGGTAAGCATTGTCGATCGACATTTAATAATTCAAATACTCGAGCCGATAAACCAGATGCGCTTATACACTTTGATACATGTGACCCTATGTCAATTGAATCTTTTGATGGAGCAAAATACATGGCGATGTTCGTTGATGACTACATAGGCATGGTATTTGTGTATACAATGAAGTCGAAGTCTGAGATAATAGATCGCATGAAAGATGTCATTGCTGAAGCTAACGATGCTGGACACAAGATCGAACGTGTACGCTCAGACAATGCTAAAGAATTTGTCGGAAAGGATATGAAGAAACTCCTTCTGGATCATTCCATTTTTCATAAATTATCAACAGCATATTATCCAGAACAAAATGGACGTGCGGAACGCCAGAACAGGACTATAGTTGAAATGGCTCGAACATTGTTAGCTGGAGGTGGATTGCCGCAAGGATTATGGGGAGAAGCAGTACATTCAACAGCCCACATCAGAAATCTCATTCCTCTAGAAAGGCAGAATGACAAGACCCCAATGGAATTATGGACCAATAAAAAACCAAATATCTCATTATAGGCAGCAAGGCTTATGTGTTGGTTAATGATCATGAGAGACAATCGAAGTTCGAGAAGAAGAGTCAAGAGATGGTGCTAGTTGGCTACGCATCAAGACAAAAGGCTTATCGTGTTTGGCAACGAGAAACTCGGAAGGTAATTATTAGTCGTGATGTGATAATTGTCGAGCCTAAACCTAAACAACAAGCTGTTATCGTGGAAACGATGAACGAAGATAAAGCCCAGTCAGCAGATGATTCAGAAAGTAACAGCAGAAAAAGTAAATCAGATTCATTGGCATTAACAAGTAATACAGAAGTCAAACCGATCGACAGTATCAGCGATGAAACGTCAAAGGACATCAAAACTGAAAAAGGACATGAAGACTATATCGCAAATCGAACACGCAGTAAAGGTACACTAAATATTGTTACAGCTGCAAGTGCCTTTTTAGCAGATGTTGTTATTCCAACTACGGTTATGGAGGCGAAGACAGGAACCTATAAAAATCAGTGGAAGTCTGCAATGAAAGCTGAATACGAATTCATTGATTCAAAATAACACATGGATATTGGTCAATCTACATGAAGATCAAAAACCAATTAAAAGCAAATGGGTTTTTCGGTTGAAAGTAAAACCAGATGGATTAATTGATTGTTTCAAGGCACGCCTTATGGCCAAAGGATGTAGTCAGAAAACTGGAGTGGATTATTCAGAAACCTTTTGTAGTATGTGAATCCTTATATAATTATGCTATGAATCAGATATTTAGCGAACACTGTTCTATTCATAATTCGATCCAATAAGGGCGTTTGCGAAGAAAGTCAAAAAAGAGCTGAAAAGCCATCTTCTTTTTTAATTGTTTCTGACAAAACTAAAACTCCTATAAAAAAATGTTTCAGACAAAATCTTCATGATTTTTCCCGTAGAATTGAACCTAACAAAATTACCTTTTCAAAAAAAGGTACAAAAATGCGCCAAGTATACGCGCTCAAAAAACGTCTAAAAAATTACGCCTCAAAAAAGAATCCTTCTACAAAAGTACGCCTAAAAAAAGAACTCTTGTATTAATTACCTTTGTACAAAAAAGATTTTTCCTACAAAAAATGTGATATCAAGGAAATGCGCCAACTATAAAAATGGATAGTTCATAATACTCTTTGGTTAATGTTTATAGTCTGTAAGAAATAAAAAAGATAATATAAAGCAAACAAATAAGTATTTTTATACAATTATTTTAATACAAATAAATATTTTAATATATAAATATTTAAATACTATACATAAATCTTTTATAAATAAATATATGATTGCACGCACGCACGCACGCACGCAGTGAGAGAGAGAAAGAGAGAGTTAGGCAATTAAGATATTTATTCGGTATGAAAGATAATAATTTTAACACATAATTATTTGAATACAAATAAATTTTTTTTTAAATACTTGGCGCCGCCAAACCGAATAAATTAATTGTCTAACCTTTTCTCTCTTAATGTGTTTGTGCGTGCGCAGGTGTGTGCGTGTGTGCGTGTGTGTGTGTGCGTGTGCGTTTGCGTGTGCATGTGCGTGTGTGTGTCTTTCGTATTTTCCTCCTCCTGCGTATATGTATAAATTATTGTTATCATAGTTGATAAGTTAGTATGTAATTTAGTTAGTAAAAAATGACTGTTAACATATTAAAGCAGTTAAGACATTTATTCGGTTTGGCGGCGCCAAGTATTTAAAAAAAAATTTATTTGTATTCATTAATTATGTGTTAAAATTATTATCTTTCATACCGAATAAATATCTTAATTGCCTAACTCTTTCTTTCTCTCTCTCACTGCGTGCGTGCGTGCGTGCGTGCAATCATATATTTATTTATAAAAGATTTATGTATAGTATTTAAATATTTATATATTAAAATATTTATTTGTATTAAAATAATTGTATAAAAATACTTATTTGTTTGCTTTATATTATCTTTTTTATTTCTTACAGACTATAAACATTAACCAAAGAGTATTATGAACTATCCATTTTTATAGTTGGCGCATTTCCTTGATATCACATTTTTTGTAGGAAAAATCTTTTTTGTACAAAGGTAATTAATACAAGAGTTCTTTTTTTAGGCGTACTTTTGTAGAAGGATTCTTTTTTGAGGCGTAATTTTTTAGGCGTTTTTTGAGCGCGTATACTTGGCGCATTTTTGTACCTTTTTTTGAAAAGGTAATTTTGTTAGGATTTCACACATTTTGTAGTAATAATTATATCTTTTTTGAGACGTAGATTTTTCGTGCGATTTGAAAGAATCTCGACGTCGATTATTTCGATGTTTCTATGTTTTTACAAAATATTATTTAAAAAAAATTTCGCTACGTCTACTTTTCATGTCAAAATAGGATTTGTTAATATTATAAATAATAATTCTATTTAAAAAGTATGAATTCATGAATCTGATAATTGGCGACAAAAACATTAATATCACGAAAACGTGCACATGAACTACATAGCCAACGTACACGTTTGGGCTGAAAGGTAACGCGTATGTGCACGATTCTGATTCTGTTCCGTATTATGGTAGACGGGGGTTGTCTGGCACGGTCCCTATGTGTGCCCTGGTGCCGCCGAACTCATTGGTTCTCGTGGCGCATCTCTGTGTTGCGATCTTCGCGACCCGGATATCCCGGTTGACGGGAGTCGCCTGGCACGATCCCTACGCGTACCGCGGTGCCGCCGAACACATTGGTTCTCGTGGCGCATGTCTGTGTTGCGATCTTCGCGACCCGGACATCCCGGTTAACGGGAGTCGTCTGGCACGGTCCGTACGCGTGTCCTGTGCCGCCAAACCCATTGGTTCTCGTGGCGCATCTCTGTGTTGCGATCTTCGCGACCCGGACATCCCGGTTGACGGGAGTCGTCTAGCACGGTCCCTACGCGTGCCCCGGTGCCGCCGAACACATTGGTTCTCGTGGCGCATCTCTGTGTTGCGATCTTCGCGACCCGGACATCCCGGTTGACGGGAGTGGCCTGGCACGGTCCCTACGCGTACCCCGGTGCCGCCGAACACATTGGTTCTCGTGGCGCATATCTGTGTTGCGATCTTCGCGACCCGGACATCCCGGTTGACGGTTGTCGTTTGGCACGGTCCGTACGCGTGTCCCGGTGCCACCAAACCCATTGGTTCTCGTGGCGCATCTCTGTGTTGCGATCTTCGCGACCCGGACATCCTGGTTGACGGGAGTCGTCTGGCACGGTCCCTAAGCGTGCTCCGGTGCCGCCAAATCCGTTGGATAATACATTGAGATTATGGGTCGGTTCTCTTTATTATAACTATCCTGAGTTGCACTAGTTCAGCAGTGCAGCTCAGTCAGTGCTAGACGCCGCGTAACAGTGGCGCTCTTACGTCGAAAAAGCGAACTGGACATTTTTCGCTGGGGCGACGATGACGTTTCTTAAGTGAAAATTGCCCATTTTATATGATTTTAAACTTTACATCGCGATATCTCCGCTCGTGGTTCACGTAAAATAAAAATAAAAACACTTTCATTATATGATTCGACCCCAAGCTTTCGATTAAGCCTACTTAGAATTTGATCGGTTCCGTCGTTAATGAGATCCGATAATCGAAGAATTTCTCATAACGACGTCTCGCGTAAAAGAGGCACGGCCGTGTCCCGGCGCCCCGTTCGCGTAACTTGGCGCGCGAGACACTACCGTGCCTCTTGATAACATTTTTAGATTTTGCAAAAAACAATTAATAAAAAATGGGTTAATTATGATTTTATCTATATTTGAAGAGTTGAAACGACGAAACTGTCCATTTATTGACATTTTGTCTAAGGAACTTTTGGTTCAGTGACCCAAAATGTACAACATATTTCAAATTTAGCCATTTCCCAACCGGGGCCCAATTTCATGCTGTTTAGTGCGGGGTCCTTTTTATAAAAATTTAAAAATTTTGAAAATTTTCGTTCGTCATGTTGGATTTGCCATCTTGAATTTGGTAAATTTGACAACAAATTCGAAATCAGCGACCCAAAAACCTTAACTGACCAATTTACACGGGCAATTTATTAAAGGAAATTGTGCTCGGAAGAATAATATCGATATAATTTTCGGCTTCGAGCCGCCATATTGGATGTCGCCATCTTGAATTTCAAAATACTCACCTATACATTTTGAAGTTTAGAGTCCATGGACGCAAGAGTTTCACTTTACAGAGATATCTGATTTCGATGCGAAAAGATCGAAGATAAAAAGAAATATTTGAGTGAAAAATTCCTTTTTTCTTTTTAAATAAATAAACATACTCGTTCGGATCGCATTTTTGAAAAATTCTGTTGACAGATTCTGAAAGTTCAGACAATTTTACGTCGGAAATGGTTGTTCTGGATCGATTTTGTAGAAAAAAAATGTCACGAAAAAGTGTCCGTTCAAGACTTAATGAATTAAGAGGGGAGGTAAATTAAATTCAGGAGGGTCAAGTAAATTAAAAAATTTTGACTGTTTTTGCTTAGAAAATTAGTTCAGCATCTGGAGAATGTGCTTCCATTATTTTAAATCGAAATTCGAAGACTAAGTGTACCTACAGAGTCGTTAAAGTGACGCGCGGCACCGAGCGCAAGTATACGACTGCGTCAAGATGAGATGGAGGTAACAGTGACAAACGAGTTGAAACGAGCACATCCGACTACTGATGAGGAGGTCCGGGAGGAATCTTCCAGAAAGGTGCAGAAGCTATCTCCACAGATGACAGAAGGAAGATATCGGCGGTAAAATCGACTACTCTGTCCAAGGGCAAGAAGTTAAAACAGACTCCTCCCCTGCAGGGGAACACAATTAAGAGGTCGTCGACACCCGGGGAGTCCCGTGCGAGTAGGGGGACAATGGATGCGGACGACAGAAAAATCAAGTATGATGCTTTTGCGAAAGCTCCGTTTATCGTGCATTTTCAATTGGCTGGGAATAACCAGGGAAAGCAGCTGCCTCTCCTGAAGGTCTCGAATGCTTAATTCAGCGAACATCAAATTCTCACATATCGCGAGGTACTCAAGAGGCATCTGGAAGGTAACGTTCCCTTCAAAGACTATGGCGAATAATGCCATTTCTAATAGAATGCTGGCTGATATCGGCATGATTGCCTTTATTCCTAAATTCAAAATAAGCCGTAAAGTTGTCATCAAAGAAATCCCGGAGGATTTTCTTCTGGATGAGCTCAAGCTGGCGATTGAGGACGAGAACACTAATCTGGTGGTAGTAAGTATGTTCAGGTTGAGGCGGCGTGACAGAGAAACTAGAAAACTGGTGGATTCGCAGACGGTCTGTGTTGAGTTGAGGGGAGAGGCCCTACCTGAGAAGATCTATATCTTGAGAACTGTTAAGGCTGTTGCCCCTTATGTACCTTCTGTTTAACTTTGTTTTAGATGTGGACAAATTGGCCACATAAGTAAATATTGTGAGAGACCTGAGGCATGCCTCACGTGTGCCGGTTCTCATCCGTCCGCGAGAGAGTCTCCGTGTCTGTTGGCGAGAAAATGTATTAACTGCGGGGGAGGGGGGGGCGCACAGTTCTTTGGATCGTGACTGCCCGAAATTCAAGAAACATGTTGAGATATCTAGGATGGCGTACGATAATCTCCCGTTTCTGGAAGCTAGGAGGCTTGTGGAGACTAATAGCTCGTTGCCGCCACTAACGGTTAAATCTCTGAGGAACTTCCCGACTCTCCCGTCCCGGAGCCCGGATGTTTTGGAGGCTCATCCTCCATCCGGGAACGTTCGGATTTCTGATCTTCAGTCGTTTAAGGAAGTGCTTCAAGGGGAGCTGAAGAATGATTTCTGAGAGGCTGCCATTGCAGAGCATACTGGAGGCAATTATGACGGCGCCCGATGCGGAGGTTTTATGCGATAGAATTAAGAAGACTATAGATTTACACATCTCGATCGGTAACTCCAAAGAAAAAAAAATAATAAAATGGTTAATCGTAGGAATATCAATTCGTTAAATATGGTGCAATGGAATGCTAAGTCAATTCTGCCTAGACTCCCTGAATTATCTAAATATAGTACAGAATTTAACGTCTTTTTAATTTCAGAAACATGGTTGACGCCAAGTAAGTCCTGTCAACTTAATGGATTTGACACAGTGAGGAAGGATCGTGAAAACCGATCCGATGGAGGGGTTATGATATTAATATTCAATAAATTGAAATACAGAAGGGTTTCGATTCCTTTTGATTGCGATGGTAAAATTGAAGCTGTGCGGCGGAGGTCTACATTGAGAGTGAGGCCATAATTTTAGTTTATCTTGCTATCGCCCGCCTAACGCGGGCTTCGTTTCATCTCGGGAATGGTCGCGATTCTTCTCCCAGTTTTCGGGTAAGGTTTTGTTTGGGGGGGGGGGGATTTCAATGCGCATAATGTGGCGTGGGGATTATCGCACTCCTGTCGTTTGGGCGTCGACTTGTGGAAGGCACTTTGTGAATCACACCTGTCTCTTTTAAATGACGGGTCCTCTACATTTCATAGTGCAACGTTTCACTCCAACTCAGTAATTGATGTATCATTGGTTTACGATTCCCTTAGGATGAGTTGGTGAGGATCCGTAGGGTAGTGACCATCTCCCGATTATGATTCAATATCGGGTGCTTCCAGAGCCCCGCGATAACTCCAAGAAGTCGCCCCGTCTTCATAGATCTGATATTGATTGGAATCTTTTTCAGCTTAACCTGGATAAGAGCATTAAACTTCTGAAAGATTTTGAGTCCTTTGATGTGGAAGTACTCTACTCTACATTTACTTCATTGATTCGAGGAGGCAGCCTTGTCGGCATCGCCCGCATTAACTCGGAGTCGCCTGGGCAAATCACGCCAGATCGCTGGCCCCCCACCATGCCCATGGTGGAATCAGGAATGCGATAAACTAATCCGTCTTCGGAAAGCAGCTCTTAAAGTTTCGATATACTGGCTTGTACGGGGATTTTATTGAGTATAAACAGAGAGTTGCTATAACTAAATGTGAATTGCGTAGGATAAAACAGGAAAATTTTCGGGCGTTCTGCTCAAGTTTAAGGAAAGATACGAATCCCTCTTTCGCTTGGAATATGGTCAGAAGATTCCAGTCCAGATTTAACCGTAAGGACAATGATTTTGAATATAGCCCGCGAAAACGGAAAGAGTTGTTGAACAGATCGGATCTCTTCGTACTTGTTGGGCGCCTATGCGACCACCCGAGTTCACTCTTAATAATGAGGACACCTTCTTCGATCTCCCTTTTTCGCATGAGGAGCTTTCTGTGGCCCTTCGTGATTTAAGGGTTAGTTCATCCCCTGGTTTGGATGGAATTGATTACGCCATTATCAAGGGATTGCTCCTCTTGGCTAGGAGTGTTTTATTATACATTTTTAATGCTATTTTGGATGGAGGGGAGTTCCCATTTGATTGGCGCAGATACTTAATATTTTTCATACCTAATGCGGATGGTACGAAATTCCGTCCTATCTCACTGGCCTCGTATGTGTGCAAGATTATGGAGCGTATGATTAACAACAGAATGTCTTGGTGGTTGGAGCATTGGAACAGATTATCAAACTCTCAGTTTGGGTTCCGTAGAGGAAGGTTGTGTATGGACAATCTGGCGATTCTTTACACAAATATTATTGCCTCTTTTCAGAGGAACTCGGCTGTCTCTGCAACTTTTCTGGACATACATGCTGTACGATAATATTTTTTCCGATGTTCTTTTGCGGAGGTTGAAGCGGCTGGGTGTTCCACCCGAAACTCGTCGCTTTATTTATAACCTTCATCCCGCCAAGCGGTGTGCAGATACGGTGGGATTGAAGAGATTTTCTGGCTCTATAAGAGCCTTCCACAGGGCAGTGTGCTTAGCCCCCTGCTTTACGCTGTTTACGTGGGGGAATTGGAGACTGTGCGATTTTGCAGTATGCGGATGACGTGTGCTTATTCTCGTCGGTCTCTCTGGTGGAGGAGGGGCTGCATCGTCTGAGTGATCGAGTTGCTCACATTTCTGAAATTTTGGATGACTTGGGTCTTACACTGTCAGCGGAAAAGATGACTCAACTATGTGTTTTTAGTTCAAATGATAGGGCTCTTAGGATCTCGGTGCAGAAGGGTTCCGGAAGAACTAACGTTGACGTGCGGTATCTATCGATATAGGGAATAGAAGTTTTTAATTCAGTCAGGGTCAAATTCCTGGGAATGACTTTTCAGTCTAATTTGGATTGAACCTCCCATGTTAGCCAGGCTGCCCGAGGAAGCATGTGTTCTCTGTGATTATTTAAATACCTTGGCCGTACGTAGTGGGGGCCACGACCTGCGCCTCTTGTTAATGGTTTATCGGGCCTTGTTAAGGTCCAAACTGGAATATGGAGGTTTCCTGTTGCAGAATGTGTCTGACAGACTATCTTTGCGACTTGACAAGATTCAGTGTTGTGGACTCCGGGCGGTCATGGGCTACAGGCAGTCCACGCCTATAAATGTTATTTTTAACGAATCCAAGGAATCCAACGAATCCAACGAATCCAACGGAGCCTCCTTTGTTCATTAGGAACCGGTATCGAGTTGCGCTCATTGAATGGGCCCTGCTTTTGACCCTGCTGGACTCTGTGCGTGATGGAATGGATCCTCTCGCTGTAAGTGGTCGTTTTGCGAGCTGCCCTTTGACGGCATCATTTCTGGAGATGGAGGAAAAGATGAGGTTGCTCCCGCAATCTGTGCCCCCCCCCCTATGTTATTCGGAGTTCTATGAGGCGCTTATTTATCAGTCGCATGTTAACATGACTGATGGTTTGCTTGTCGGTCGCGATGCTGACGGTGCGGAGGCTGAGTTTTGTAATATTTTTCACGAGGAACTCGGTTTATTTGTTTGTTTATTTACCGACTCCAGGATTGAGGACTCCCCCTTTGCGGGGTTTGCGGTTGTTTCCCGCGATGGTTCCGTCTTCTTTCAGTGGAGGACGGCGGATTTTGTCTTTTCGTATTATGTTGAGGCCATGGCTATTCTCCGGGTCCTGGAGATGGGCTTGACGCATGGATGGCCTCGCTTGGCGATTTTCTCAGATTCAAAGTGTGTGTTGTCGGCTATTGCTTCATCCTTTGACCACCGCCAGGGATCATACTTGATCCTGCGTATTAAGTCCTTGTTATATAGGATGGAAAGGCTTGAGAGCATGATGGTTAGACTTTTTTCGATTCCTAGTCACAGGGGCATTGTCGGTAATGAGGTTGCGAATGCTCGGGCCAGGGGGGCGATTCGCGGGGGCAGGGATACTCAGTTCGGGATTCCCACTTCAGAACTCCGTAATCTTTGAAAGGAGCAGACATACGAGGAACTGCGCCGGTGGGCCAAGAGCGAGTCCGCGTCTCGCGGCGCGCTCTATTGTCGAAATTTTATGAGCAATTCGAGATATACTTGGTTTAGGAGATTTAACCTTAAGAGGAGGATAGTGACCTCTATTAATAGACTTCGGAGTGGCTATTCGTCGGCGAGGGCTAGCCTGTTT